>JAHWFP010256519.1:0-78640 GCA_023313725.1 Lithobius niger
CTATACGGTGGCTCGGAGCAGGCACTCACGGCGCAATACCGTCTCGACGAGCTGTCTCCCGAGGAATACGCTCCTCCCAAAAAGATGATCGAGTTTACGCGTCGTCTTCAAGAGCAAAGACTCTTAAAGGAGGAACGCCTTGAGTGGAGTCAGTTGGTGCCCGACCAGACAGACCTTCAGGTAGAATTGATGCGTTTTGGTCCATGCCAACGAGAAATGTTGCTCTCTAACAATACACTAACTCTTTTTCATGAAAGCTACGCTTGCTTGTACAACAGAGTTGAAATTCAATGGCAATTTCAACAATTTTTACGTCTGTATGTCAGATCTTGGCCCTCTTTTACACTCGTAAGCAGAAAAGGAACGACGGAGGAGAGCGATAGCTCTGAATTCTTGGTTGCAATTAAGGCCACCAATTAAGTCATGCTTTTACCACTTTAGGCCAGTCCGATTCAATGCAAATATTGGTCAAGTACTGGAGTCGATATCGAAGATAATTACTATTTTTTTTTTTTATAAAAATGTAGCTAGTTCAAGGCACACATTATTTTACCCAAACAGTTAGAAAAGCCTAACACAAGGTTGAAGTTAAATTTTCGGAAGAAATAATTATAGATCACTCACTACAAGAACACCAGCACGCCATCCAAAAAAGAATGGGGTTTCTATCCACCATATTCGAACGCAACACATCATTACCTGTGAAAATGCACACAAGTGTTTCTTAAATCTCCCACCAGTAACGAGGCACACCTCCTTGCTCTCAATTGAATCGATGTTCAACCCTTCAAAGTAACCAAATACCACTCATGAGTACCCATGAGACAGCCCATCATGGAATCTTCAAATTTTGTCACCTTTGAGCTCACTCCAAACTTCTCACGCGATGTAAAGCTCTACTGAATCCACCACACGAGGGGCAAGGAGAGAGGGCAGATCTGCCAATTGCTGGAAGTGGCAGCACGAAATTCAAATGCACGCCTAATGAAAAGCATGTTGTGATGATTTGAGTGCACGTTCTTAACTTGGGAGCCTGTAGAATGGAAGTAGATTACAGTGACTGATCTATAATAATTTCTACCAAAAATTTGCAACTCCAACCTTGTTCATCTTTTCATCTTTTTCATCTGCGTGGTAAATTTGTATGTGTCTTAAATTATTCTCTTGTACCATAGTATCATGAGTCTGTCACATTTAATATGAAGCTATGCAAACGTTGGCTTTACCAGCCTAATTTTGGACTGAAAAAAAAATGCTTAGAAAAGTTTTCAGTTTTGTGACTATTTAGCTCAAAGTGTATTTTTTGGAACCTGTTTCTGTTTTTTTTTAATTAACTTGTGAACAACTTGAAGCACGGACTTGAACTTGGCATCATTTGAAAGCTCTTAAAGAAACTGTTAAAACAGTGTATTTGAACATCAAAATCGGTCAATTTTTGTAAAGATTATGTAGAAGTTAGATTTCCTTGATACTTCTAGGTAATACCAATCCTTTTCGATACTGATAATGTTATCGTATCAATGCAGTCCTGTTAACATGACTTACCTAAAGACAAAACTTTCAAGTGAAAGTCAAATTTCCTAGTTGTCCTGAAAGGTGGTTCATTATTGCGATGAGAATAAGTAGAATTGGCCATTCGATGGCATCCGTTGGCAGGAAAATCCAAGTTAAATGTTAGGTTGTAAATTGAAATTTTGGAAAAAGATCTTTAATTGCGTAAAACCACGGACTTTTTTCGTGATTTTGTACGAGTGTAACGACGGTTCAAGAAATGTTGGTGTAAAATGGAGAATTGCTGATGTATTGCACGTGGTGGTTCTTGCTGAACTAGTGACATTTGGTGGTCTTCGTGATGTAAAGTACGTAGAATTGCATTGATTGCGTTTAGTGCTGGTAATTGTTACCTGGTGCTTTGCTTGTAAAAGTATGCATACTTTCTAAATATCCAAAAAAGCCATTTATTTTTTCGTTGATCACGCAGTTCAGATATTGCTGGTTAGTACGGCCACTGTATGTATCTGATTCAATCCTGGCCTCCACACCCCCCCATGCATTCAGGAAAAGAAGGGCCCGTGGAATGCACTCGTACTTCTGTCGATTGTAGTTTGCGTTCTTAGATATTACCTAGGAATCCTAGGTATTTCCTAGTAAAATTGCCCCTCTCCGTCCCGAGATAACCAAACGTTCTTCATTCTGGTATGCTGGCTAGGCTAATAAGAAACCAAGTAAAGTAGAATAAGTAGTCAGGAACACGTAGTGTAACGCTCTTTCAGAAAATCCAAGTGCGGAAATTGAATGAGCGCCGATTTAAAAAAATTATCAAGTCGCCATGGCATATCAAGGGCCCCCCCCCCCCCCCCCCCCCAAAAAAAAAATGTTTGTAACATTATATCTGCCACTGAATTAATTGTACAATCAATGAAAAAGAATGGCTTTAAAATAATTTGCCCACTGTACGTTTAAAGTTTTTTACCATGGCGCAATAAACAATCATCTATTACGTTCAATCATCCATATTAGGGCTCTTAGTTCAGAGTGTGAATTAAGGTTTAAGTTGGTTGTGTTGTCGTTAACATTTGTAGACTTGAACTAATTGATCGAAGTTAGTATATCCCTGATTGAAACTAGTTTTGGTATACATCTTTTGCACTGGTTTCACGGCTGCTTCTCTGCACGAACATCGCATGAACTGGCTGGTTCAAGAAAGTCGTTTGTAGCTGTGTGTGTAAGCCCATAACATAAAAATTTAGGGTGTTATTTTCGTATACTGTTGTTTTCTTATACATTTCAAATTTTCCACAATTCACATCGGTTCTTCGTCATACATTGTGGATTTAAGTTTGTAAATTAGTAAAATTGGTTAACAGGTTGTGGGGTGTTGGCAGTATACAATGAACAGGAGCCCCATGGCCATTTCTCTCTAAGTGAAGTGTGGATAAATTGCCAAAATAGTTGGAAAAAACCATGCAAATTTCGACAAACTACATCAAAATTTATAAAAATAGACCTCCCAGATGTGCCCGTAAAAGTAGGCGAAAAAGCGCTATATTTAATGTGAGATTACCATATGATCCCAGCAGAAGAAGTTTTTGTTATTGTGACACTAAGTGTGTCACAAAAAATTGCTTACTAGTAGTTACCCTGTGATTATTGGTTGCACTAAACAACTTCTCAGCAATTTGGTTCTTCTTCCAATGGCATTCTTCTTCTATTGGTTAAAATGGTCTATAAAATGTGGGCCCAGTGGCTATACAGTGTAGGCATACACAACTTAGGCCTATAAAATACCTAATGGTATGATGAAGTTCATACAATTAAGGTACTCCCGAGTTTATATTACGCGCGTGTTAGGTTGAACAGTATTTCTTTCATGTGCCAATAAAACAAGGTACAACTATTGTATAGGCCTACAATCTACATCTTATAGGTCTATTTTTCAGTACTATATGAATCACCCCGTATGTGATAAACGTAAAACTTCGTTTTAATGTGATTTTGCATAAATCTAATAAAATCTCAATCTTTTTTTTTCGTAGGGTAAATTACAACAATTGTACCAGTTGGATCGATCTCTACAAGAAGAATCAGTCAACTTGTCAAACCTTCATCAAGAAAAGGTAACTAACCCTTACCGAAAATTATTTCTTGCATTGAGTCACTGTCACTGTTTATAATGTCAATACGCTGTGCAAGAGTATCGTAGTTACATGTATTTAAGGTACTTTTTTTTTTCCAATTAGACTTTGTCTTGCTTGGGGGTGTGTGTTAACAATTCAGTGTTATCTTCGTTATGAAAGCTAACTATACAATTTCGTAGAATCTCCAACTTTGTGTACAGTGCAGTGTTACAGTAGTTGAAAAATATTTCAGTATGGGTCAAGAGTGTCTGAATAAATAGTTTATCTTGTGTATGGAAAATGTTTCATGGCTGTCGGTAACCAAACGAGGCGTCTTAGTTTCCAACCCAGAGTGTTCCAGCTTCTTGAGGTAGTTAGCTACTTTAATGTGTAGGTTTCTCCCTTGACTAACGGAAAACCGATGTTACGGCACAAATAATTTGGTTGACGTTCATTATAAAATATCTTGCAGCCAAAACGCAGCACCAAAAACTGTCCAAGTTACAAGCAAAACCTTGCAAAAACTTTGCAAACCTTTCAAACTTGCAAATTTTCAGCAACCTTTCTAGTTTTCTTCTTCCGGCTACAGCCCAAACGACTTCACATTTCCACACTTCTACTCTCTAACAGACTTTTCTCTTGGCTGTCTCTTCAGTCCCTCAGCAGTCCCGATAAACACGTTACCAGGTTACGGAACATTTTCCACCGTTTCTTACCATTTTATTCGATTCCATGTCATTTTTTTTTTATTACTTCAGACTTCAGCCCGTAAGTATAATCAGAAGCTTATAGAAAACAACAGAAGCGAGTGTCTTTAACTTCTAATATGCTGCTAAGTCAGGCGCGTCTGCAGTGGTGTAAGAATTTAACGCAAGTCGCCACCTGCAAGAGATGGTTAGAGGTGTGCGTCACGTTCTCAAGGCTAATTTTTGGTCCTTTGTTTTAAACAATAAGTGTCTAACATGGAAACAATGTCAAAGTCATAATAAAAAAAATTAACCAACAGACAATCTGTTGTTCGTAAGTTGTGCCAGCAACAATAATACAGTGTTGCTTTCGTGCCACACGTCTGTTTCGTGTGCTACGTTTCAGTTTTGATTTTATACACTTTGGTTCAGGCGCAGTATTGCTGCTCCTTCTGGCGTTAGTCCATCGTACTAAATTATGCACTCCTAACACAGACTAGCCACACATGCTCCTTTGTGTTCTATAGGCTTCTGATATAATAAGTAATTAGCTGGATTTCTGCATCATTTAAATTCATGACAGCCTTGTTGGCATAAAAATACTTTAGCTTTATGTTACGTTAGTTCCTCAGGTAGCCCTGGGTTGAGAATATATCTTCGAGCAGTCTTTGAACCTTTTATCATGTGAAACAAATGGGTAATTAGATAATTGGTTCATTTCTGGAAGTTAGTAGACATTTTTTAAGGAGAAAGTCGTGTAGAACAGAGATTCGAACAAGGAAACTGATCACCGCACGGGGCTGAAAGTAACATTTATGGATGCTCCGAATATTCGGTAACGTCTTGTTAACATTCCTGAAAGAAGGTGGGAAATTGAAAATTTTCAAGGCTATTAAGAAATTGTATGTTTTATGAAGGGAGAGGAACGAAAGATGTGTGTTCACCTCAGTTTCTTTAATTTTTATCATCTGGAAAACTGGTCTGCTATTGTATCTACCCTTATTATTATTTAAAATTTAAACTATAATTTTAACGTGGCTGTTTTCACTTGCGTTTGTAACCCTTTGGCGTGCCAAAACTTGGTTAGGTCAGTCATTAATTTTAGGTTAGTTGGATGTATTTTGTAGCTGCCTCAGTTTCAGAGTACAATTTGGTAATTATTTTCTTATTCCATCTCTTGTTTATAGGACATGCTCGAGCGGGCGTTGTTGGGCATTCAAGCTAAGGCCAATGAGAGTGGTGATAACGCTGTTGAGCAGGAGAGATTGCTGAAACAACAGCGACTGGTGGAACGGGAACTCGGCAAAGTTCATACGCAATTGGTCCACACAACAAAGGTGAGATGTATTTATTCTTGACTGCATGACACTTTCGGTGTAAGTCGCCCAAAAGCTGAAATTAAGCAGTTTTTACTCTGTAGGAGCAAATATGGTCGTCTCGTTATGAAGCAACATACAGCAAAACCCTATTATCATAATATCTCACATGACTTTAAAAATTGTGACTCATTTTTAACGTTTTGGTAGTACGGTATTTTTCGTAAACAAAACTTTATAACAGATAAACGTGTTCCTAGCTACCTTGGCCAAAAGTGGTTTCAAGTTGAAGCCTCTACTTCACAGCAAATTTTATGTTTCACTTCTCTCAAAAACACTGTGCGCGATGTGTCCGACAAAAGTAGTAGGTTGTGCCTTTGCGTCCGCTCAGCTGGTTTGACATTTCTGACCACTGACTTATCAGTCAGCTAGCATGGCCAAGTTGCACAGCATCGTAATAACGGGGGTAACTCTTAATGCAGTGACTACAAAGCGTAACATAATACCGTAAATCGTGTATTAAAAGCCCAGTTGAAGCTAAAGCCCACCCCCTAAAATGCTGTAAAAGTCAAAAACATGAAATAGTGTGGAGTTAAAGCCCACCCCTCAAATTGTCGTTTTTCTACGAAAAATTACCTAAATGTTATATGATGTGAATAAAGATAGTACTGCTTGCTATGTTTACTGGCCCCTTCTCCCTCCCTGTGGTAATAGTGGATTCTTCCTTTAGCACCTTCACAAGGCCTGGGCATCTCTCACCTAAGCCTCCTCCCTTCTTCACAACAATTAAAAGGATGTAAAAATTGGTCTTTCAGAGATCGTTCAAAAGCTTCAAATTTTCTGTGTCCAGAAAGGTTAGAAAATTTATAACGCTTGATTTAAAGCCCACCCCCCTATTTTTGCCAAATTAACTGCATAAGCCCATGGGCGTTTAATCCACAATTTACGGTAAGCGGTTTAACGTTGTAATGGGTATCTCTATAAACAGGCGATAGTACATGGTATGGGTCACCCTTTTTGTCTTTTCACTGGTAATTGGTTACAGAGCTGTAGAAACTAGTCGAAGAAACTTGTGGCATACTAAACTGTTGTTACCATGCAAGTAGCGTGGTGGAATTTTTTGTATTATTGCACTTAAAACACATTAGTAAAAATGCTTTATATTGTAAAGTAAAGCTGTGCACTTTCCAGCCACTTGCGTGGGGTTTCGTATTGAAAGATTTAAACAAAATTTCAATGCATTCTAATTTTGTTCTAAACCTAGCAGCAATGTGTTTGGCGTCAGTATTTTTCAACCCTTTAACACCTTAGAGCCTTACCTAATGTTTCAGTATGTCTGCTGGTCCTGACCAAATTTGCATCTTACAAAAAAAATCATAACTCTGCTCACCAATTAACAAACATTTTTGGGGGGGTTATAGATGCAAATGCACACTTTTCGAAAACATAGGTGAAGGCAACAAAAAAAAAAAAACAATTTTTCTTTTTGCGAAAAACAAGAAAAAAAGACTAAATATTTGTGTTTTGACAAAAGTACGACGAACGCACGATAGTGACAAACAAAGCTGCTCAAGTCTGAAATAAACACGCTAGTTAGCCGTAATGATAATATTTGTTTGCTGTAATCATTTTCTGTTGCCTAATTCTAGTCTTTCTGCGGCATGTTACTGTCAATAAGAGTCAGTTTCAGTTTCATAATAGTCTGACAACACACACTCTACGCCATGTTGAATTTCACCTCAAAAAGACGCTCCAGCTACAACCCGAAAAATGGCAATTCTGCTTCATGGTTCTGCCATCTAGCGACTGGAATATGACCAACAAAGAGTGTGGCTAAGCAACAGGGCACGTGCTGCCCTCGACAGTTTGGTATAGTGTGTCGAAAGTCAGAAACGTCCTTTTTTTAGGCGCTCTGTAACAATTAATAAAAAGTACCAGTAGTTTTTAGGATCTAAAGGGTTAATTTTGTTTGACCTCAACGTTCGTGGAACAGTAAACCAAACTGGTAATGCAGAAAGTGTCTGGCTTAACCACTATACATTATGATTTCTTTTTTTGTTAGCCCAGTGGCTTAAAAACGAGTCATTAACTTTGCTAATTTGCAAACTAAGAATGCAGTTTTTAGTTTTTATTTTACTGCAATTGTGTTTTTCTCTCCTAATTTCTAGAAATTAGAAGAAACTGCCGCAGAAAATGCACATATCGAACACGAAATCCTTCTACTCCGGCAAAAGATTCAACAAACCCTCAAGATGGCTTCGGCAGCTAATCCCAACATCTCATCTTTAAGTGTTGATGTAAGGCTTTCCGTGCGTTTTTCTTTTTTTTTTTTATCTTGCAGTACCAAAGCAATTCTTTAAATGGATGTTTCTTTTTCTTAGTTTGTTCATAATCGTTATCAGTGAGACTGCATTAGTTGGAGCCCGCAGTCATTTTTTTATGGTTGTCATACTACAAGTGCTTTACGCAAAAAAACAGCTTATGTTTTCAAGGGTAGCACAAGCTTCGCATAACCTGTTCGGAGCGCAGGCCTTTAATTCGGAATTGAATTCTGAATTGAGAGAAATGGGAGTCGAATCCAGATAGTTTGCTAGACCCCGTTCGGAGCGTAAGTGGGAAAGCACAGCAAAAAGGAGTTAGTTGCTAGTTTCTCAGCCACTCACCAGAACACGCTATTGTCGCTGAATTAACTGATTTGTGCTTGGACTGACACACACACTGTGGCGCCACCAACCCATAAATCGTTACCTATTTTAATTTTTAAATAATAGGTGCTGGCAGTCGTAGAAACTCCCCTTGAAAATTACTGCTTACTTTCTTTGTTTATGCGAGGTGCATATGAGTAAACAGTAAACGAAACGCCATTGCCACCTGCTGATGGAATGTTACTAATTTGGAATTTGGCCCACATTGCGTCCGGAGTGCACACCCATGTGAAGCTATGCAAAGCGAAGCCTGTTCGATCCACCTACCAGGGCCGATAAGTTTAACTCTGATATGATCCATTTTACTTCGGATGTGTCATCCCTGTTCAAAGTGCTTTTACCGTTTAATCTGCATGTATGCTGATTAAAGATGCACTCCGAATGGGGTAACAGTTTAACAAATTTCTACAACCAGTTCTAAAAGGTACTGTTCCAAGATGCCCAATGACTGGCACAAATCCCACAACAACATATAAAAACGAGCAAATTTAAATTTAGGTTGTTGGCTGCAGCAGACTGTTGCTGCTCGTCGTTTTAGTTTTGTGTGTTTTTATTGTGATCAAGGTCCGCATATTAGGACTGAAAATTTTAATTTGCTCGTTTTTATATGTTGTTGTGGGATTTGTGCCAGTCGGTGGGCATCTTGGAACAGTACCTTCTCTGCACTCACAAAGTAATTCCGAAGCAGTTCTAAAAATATGCCAGCTTCGTCATGTTCATGGCGTTGATAAATCTTTTTTTGTACACGAAGCAAATAATCTACTTTAAAGACTAGCCTTGTAAAGATAGGACACACTAATCTAATAAAGAAAACAAAGACAACTGCCTGACTGGGACTAAAACTCAAGACATACTGTAAGTTAGGACATGTACTCCAACCACTGCGCTACCGGGATGGGCTCAGGCCACAGGCTCTGGCTGAGCATAGCTGTTCATCCTTTCTCACTGGTGATCTAAAGGTCACAAACTTATACACACATTTGATTATTTGTTACAAAACATATACTAGCTCGCCTGGAGCCTGTAGGCAGGGTCTACCTTGTAGTGTAGTGGTTACAGCGTCAGCGTACCGTGTGGGATGTCAAAGATTCGAGTCCCAGTCGGGGTAGGTGTTTCTTTTTCAGATTAGTGTATTTTATGTTTTCATAAAGCGAGTCTTTAACGCAGACTGTTTGCTTTGTTAATCCTTAACTTTGCCATTTACTGTTTATTTACGTCTTTTTTACGTCTTCTCTTCTTTTTATCCTCAAGTTTGAAGGATTGCATTGTGCATTGATTTCAGGACGTCGAAACGACGGAGTTGAAGTTGCAGCTTGAAGAAGAGTTGGCACATGTCCAGAATATCATGGACGAGTTAGGCAAGAGGCGCCAGGAGATCAGCGGTGCTGTGGAGCAACTCAAGGAAAAAGGGAACCAAGTCCGGCCAAGTCCTACTGGAGTTGCTGGTCAGTTGAGCTCCATTATTTTTTATTAAAAGAATCCGTAACTCTTAGTCCTGTATCACTAATGGCGTTTAAGTGCATTAGAAACTAAATTATCGGAACTAATTGGGACCTAATATGTTTGGATAATTAACAAGTTGCGATAATCCAATTTACATGCTAAACTTTGCTTGGCTCTGTTTTAATGTGGGGGCGTTGTGTGTTAATCTTTGTAGAGGTTGCAAGAAAATTCTGATATGAAAGGCTATGAGAAACAGAAATAAGGCAAGCTCATTGAAACATGGTTATACAGTATTTCTGAATACTTTTCCGTTGCGTACGTAGTTCTCTGGAAATCGACTCCAGTTAGGAAGAAAAAAGTCAACACTAAAGTTGACTATTATGGCTCGTTGTGCTTCGCGCTCCTCGGTCTAATAAGTTGAAAAAAATTATCCAACTCCATGAATTAACAATCAGCAGGTCCTTGAAAACCTGGAAATTACTTTTTTGGTTACAGCAGTCAGAATTAAATTCCGGCCTTTTGTGAATAAAAGGTACAGAACGACAGAAAAGATAGTGTTGGATGCTTCACCAACTGTGTTATAGGAGCAGACCCCTACCTAAAGGCTACAGCCGAGTTTATAAATTGTGCAAACTTCCACAATAGTGACCTAAAGGTCGTCACCTATATACAATGAGGCAAAGCATTCGTGGAGCAAGTTAGTTAAAGACTGGCATTGTAAGAATATAAGGGTCCACTAATCGGAGAAAGAAAAGTAGCCCTGGGTTCGCGTCCCAATTAGGGAAGTTGTTTTTTTTTAGTGTGTCTTGTCACAGGGTTGGTTCTGAAATGATGACTATCGACTTCGTTAACATATTACGTTATTATTTATTGTTTAATCATCCCTTATTATACTAAAAACATTGTTAATAGAACTACTGTGAAATTCAAATCCAACTGTCAAATGGCTTATTTCCTCCATGATCGCTTATTTTCACAAAGAATTATACCTTATTATTATTATTATTATTATTATTATACATTGCTGTTCGTCAATGGTACAAATACTTGAAGCACTTTGCTGTTTAGTGTTGGCTTTGCTAATCCTTTCCTGCTTTTAATGCAACCTTTCCTGCATCTGATGAATTTCTCCCATTTTTACATTTCCCCATTGTGAACCTTAACCTTTTTTTTTTTTTTTTACCTTGTTAGGTTCAGCCCCCTTGCCCGGGCGTAAATTCCACCGCAGCACCTATCTCGAAACTGACCTCGATACCATGGTAACCCGTGACATCCTGGATGTGTCGTCACAATCTGATGAAGGTTCTCCCGTGCCCACTCATCTACCTCATGCCTACCAGAGATCCTCTCAGGTTCCGTTGTACGTGAACACCAACGCTTTAAATAACAAGGTAAAAGACAATGAACAAATATTATTATTACCATTGTAAGCAGTATAATTAATGTTAGTTGGGTTGAATTTCCACGTGAAAATTTGCACACTAAGATAAGTTTCTGAAGTGCAAAAAAAGTGTTTATAGTTCTAAAACCAGTATGTAAAGAAATATAAAAAACTTCGTATTTAGCACCACAATAACTCACGGAGCAGCTCAGCCTTGTCGCCAATGCTTGTCAAAGTTTTTCCTAAACACTTAATTAATTTCCCAATCGCTCACATGACTTCACTGATGCTTCATCAGACTCATCGGCTATTCGAGGCACTTTTTACTTTCCTCAAAATACTTCCTGTAATTATAGCTTATTTTGTTTAAATAATGCTCATTTCATTTGCACAATAATCAAGAAGAAAGGTGATTAGCGGTCGTCGTCTGCTTTCCACAACAGAGGATGCACGTCTGACATTGTAAATAATGTAAATTTTGTAAATTAATTACTTGTGGTGGCCTGAAGAAGACGGACGGACTAAATTTTCCATCCTTAGTCAGCAGCCTGTCGAAAATTCGCAGATTCGCATAATCAGGTGATGTTTTTGAATTTGAGCGTGAAATTATCTTCGAGAATCTTACTTCCGTACAGGAAAGGTATGTAGGCCTTAATCCATTGCAAAAGGTTCGGCGTTTACGTGATCACTCGCGTTTGTGGTCTGTGTTCGGTCTAGCATTCGCACAATGCCTTTATTCTCATTTGTTAAGGAATTTAAGTTTATTTATTTTCATTATGTATAGAGCTCTTAGTTAATTTTGGTGCAGAAAAACCATGATTTAAGGGGATAAAGCATTGATTTCCTTGAATGTATGAAGCTTTTAATCAATTTATAGCAGAACAATTACAATCTAAAATGCTTTAAGATCAGAAATAGTGAAATAACCTACTTATAGTCCCCCCCCCCTCCTATCCGGGAAAGGGGGGCTGGAAGTAGGTAATTTCACGATTTCTGACTATAAATCACTTTAGGGGAGTGGGCCGTAGTTTTGCCAGGGCTGTTAATGGACGATTTACAGTAAAAGCTTCGCCAAACCGAAGTTCCACCTGTCAGCTCTCTGATGTTGTCAAACACCTGTCTACACTTACCATCCTGATGAAGGCATGCATTCATTGCTGAACTTTTTGAGAAATCGCACGGTTTGTATTTACTGGCTAAAATGTAACTTTGTTGTAGGTGAATGGTGTTTATGCAATGACTGGAATGTCTTCGGATTACCCGCCGCCTCCTGCCCCGGACGATTATCACGAATCCGGGGATCAGGAAGAGTTGTACGGGCGGCAGGACATCAATGAGGCCGATGACCGTATGAAGAGGTTTTACGGTAAGCTAACGCAAATATTGAATTAAGTGCATCTGGTGGTGGACTAATGAAAAATAGAAACAAATATTTCCAGCATTAGATTGTGTAATAAGGTCTTGAACCTGAGTATGCAAGTAACGTAAATGTTTCCAGCATTATGATTGTTTGGTAAGCTTTTGAACGCAATATTGCAAATAACGTGAAAGAATTTGGTAGAGGATGTATGCACAAAAATTACATGCCTACTCATCGCACAGGTCGGCATCAAAATTGTAATTCAGAACCAAAGACCCAGAACTAAAAAGAACATTTAGGTTGTTAAAACTAATGCGATCTGTTAATGAGATTTGTATCATCCCTACTCTTCTGACAATCAGAAATTACTAGGTTGCCTAGATGACCTATATGAGATTGTGAAGCTGTTCTTAAGAAATACATTTTTGAATAATCCATTTTACTTGTAAGTCAACGCAAAAGTTTAAGTGCCCTTAGCGGGATTAACCTTTTAAGCAGCGAGTTTTTAAACAAAATTGTAGACTTTTTTGAGAATTAGATGCAATGAGAACTTTACATTAAAAGAAAAAAGTAGCTTAGGCCATTAAAAAAAGAAAAGTTGGTTCTCAGGCCCTCCCGCACCGGTGTTTTGGCGGGAAATAAAAGAAACGACGCGTCAAAAATGGCAGTTACAGAACAAAAATAGCCCTTATTGAGAAATTGAAGTATAAAATTGCCATTCTTGTCGTTAAATAAATGTGTGGACACATGGTACGAATCATTACGAGGCAGTATGCTTTATTTTACGCAAACTAGAAAATTATTCCCCCAAATGTATGGAAAAATAGGGGTCCAAAAATAAAAAAAATTACGCCCGCCCTCACGGATTTCTTGAGAAACATGCCTGAGAACCAACTTCCTTTTTTTAAGTGGCCTTAGAAACGTATTTGGTCACAATGTTAATAGAAATTTATTTATACAAAGATGCTACAATCTGTTAACAGATGATATTACTTACTGATCAAGTTATAAGCTGCAATGTACTAGTACGACGTAACTCCATCTTAGACAACTCCATCTGATGTCTATATGTATGGTCATATGAATGAAATTTAGGCTTCGTAATGTGTTGCCGTTATAAAAAAAAACTGTTAATTCTGCCATTTTTACTTAGGTTATCGACTCACAGTACTTGCAGGCAAATTACACAAACCAAAATAGTCCACATTAGGCTTCACAAACAAGCGAGGCAAAATACGCAAACCAAAATAGTCAAAAGTTAGACTTCACAAACTCTCGTATTTTGCCTGTCAGTACTGTTTCATAATGTAATTCTAAGTTTAAAAAATATATATATGGATACAGTTTAAATGCTATTAAAAATATGCAAGTTTGTAAACCACTCTTGCACTGCACACGCCTTGCACTTAACCTGACGTTTACTATGATTTGTGTTGAACGTTGTAATTTCAGAAAGGTTGTTACACAGCTTTTAAAAAAGTTGCACCTTTTGTTTGCCCTGCTTATTAGTTGTGTTAGATTTGCATTAAAGTTTTCTATTGGGTTGCAATATTTTGGGTAAAATACGTACTGTATTAATTTTCTATGATCAAAGGTTAGGAGTTTGGAACTGAAGGAGCCGACTATACAAACATACTAGGGACACAATGGCTAGTTCAACTATTTGCTACTAGAAGGCACCAAGGGTTCCACTTGTGATTTTTTGATCACTCTGTGCCCTGAAGAAATATTTCTTGTGGTGCTGGGCCTACTTTGGCCTTCTTAGGTACTGGTACCCAAGTAAATATTTGCTATTGCAACTTGTAGGCCTAAATCCCTCTCATATAGGCCTATACGGTCTCATATCGACCTACGAAACCTCTCAATAGGCCTATTTATTTATTTGACTCAGGCCAGGTATAGGCCCACAGTACACCTTACAGGTGAGGAAAAGGTATACTGGGTGACAAATTACAAGTTGCATGGAAAGAAAATAACCAAACACAACAGGAGCACGGTAACACTGCACTCAGCTAAATCATATTTCCCAACAGGACGTTGTGCCACACGTCGAGTGTGTGTGCCCACTGGTGTGCAAAGTGGGCCACAGCCTGAACAAGCAAGTTAGGCGATGCCAGGAACGCGGAGCTCCCAGACGTGATTCCTCCTAAGGGCATCAAAGGACGGGAGATTGTTTACAGCTTTAATCTGGCTAGCACTAGCCCTTGGTGGTCTTCCATGAAGTCTCCGAGTAGCATTGTTATAGCATACCCTTAGCTTGTCCATTATGGCTTTGTTGTAATCCGTCCAAAGACAGCACGTCTACAGATTGGTGCAATGAGCCCGACGCAACCGGTTCTAAATAAATCCTCTCATATAGGCCTATAAACCCTTTCATATAGGCCTATACACCCTCTTGTATAGGCCTAATCACAGGAATGTAGTTAAGGGTGAAATGGTCCAGATGTTAAGTTCGTCCCCACCCAAATCTTGGTTTTACGAAGATGCAATAAGAAGATAATACCATTATAGCAGCAAAACAAAAAGAAAACGAGTCTGAATTGTGTGTAACTGTATTGAAGATATTTTATGTTTCGGACAGCAAAAGTTATTTAAAAAAACTAATACAATACCACAAATGAAAAACAAGTAGTCTATGTTCTGCTTGAATTTTCGGTGAAATACTACAGTAAGTAGGACACGTTCATCTTCATCAGAAGATCATACATACAAAAAACGGCAGTCGTCACGTTTCAAGAATACGAAATTTGAAAATGTGCGCTAGAGAGGGAGCCCCACCTGAGCTATATGCGTTGCAACTGGATGCTCTACTGTCTGTCGAGCTTTAAAGGTCAGCCGAGGTCGGAACAGCTGGTCGATGTTGCGATCCAGTGTGAGCTGACTCTTTAGCTTGACAAGACAGTGGAGCGTCCAGATGCAGTGCGTGTAGATCAGTGGTGCTCCTCCTGTAGCACACATTTTCAAATTGTGCACTCTTAAAAATGTGACGAATGCCGTTTACTGTGTGTACGATCTTCTGATGAAGATGAATGTGTCCTACTTACTGTAGTATTTCATCGAAAATTAAAAAACATTAACTGTTTATTCTTCACTTATGGTATGTGTTTTGGTTTTTATAAGATGTCTGAAAAATACCACGGCAAATGCCGGTTACTGTTTTTTAGAAAAGTTATTTCTCTTACTCTGCAGCTTGTTGAAATGATTTCTTAATGATAAATGTTGGGAGTACTCCCAGGACGGATTGCCATTGTGTGTCATGTATTATATTTAGCGGTGACGGGTACAGTATGACAAGAGGTTTTCAGAGAGAAAAGAATATTAAAACGACACATCTCCATGTACAGGCATTATTCCCCGCGAAAAACCGGCTGAAATCAAAACGGTCCGTATAGTCAAACGAGAATCGGAACGGCGTAACAAGAGCAAAGATCGGAAGAAAGTGTCGTACGACGAGCAACTTTTGTCCAAAGTGATTGAAGAACCCGACGCTCTGCTGTTCGAGGACTTTGACTACTACGAAGGTAGGCAGATTTTGAGTGCAACGCGGAGCAAAATAAGTACAAGTTTATACTTGGTGACGGTTGTTTGTTATTCGAGTTCTCATGCAATTTCAGAAAGGTGACTTCCATTGGTTAAGTAATAAACAGAGAATCTCTTACTCCTTACATCATCTTTAAAAAAATCGTGTTTATGCAATGTAGTGGCACTGTTTCCGTTGTAAATAACAAGGTTGCATTGACGTAGACACCATGTAATCGGATCGGCATCGGTTAGCAGTGTACGTAAAACCAAATTTTTTCGATAATTTTACTAGTTCAAATATTTCAGAATACTTTCCCCAATTGAATTTTTGCATTATTGTCTCCTTTAAAATAAAATTTCCTGACAGACAAAAGTACTGCTTCTTTCCAACCAAGATTCCTAATGAATCAATGATAGCTGAATCCAGGCACCTCAAGCGCCGAGTGGCAGCCATCTTTATTTTGGGATGCACTCCTATGAAGACGTATTTACGTACTGTCCCTGGGTTTTGAATTTTTCCTGATATCATCAGACACCAATTATTTATTGTGACCTTCCTATTTTTGGTGGATTATTCCACTGTGATCTGCGTATGTGAACCTTGGATCGCTTTGGAAGTGATTTTGCTTGGATTTTGTGGCTTCGTCAAAATCAACGTGTCTGGGCGGCATATTTCTGACCCGAGCGATAACAGCTCTCTTTGTCTGTTTATTCCCGAATTTTTTAGGTAACTTTTGCAAAAATGGCGTGTTATTTTTACCAAAAAGTGGCCAATTTTTCACTTTTAATTACACCATTTTAAGCGTTTATTCAAGAGCTTTCGGTTGATGCTAATTTCAATTCCGTAGCTCAAGACGAAGTCGCTGGTAACTTTTCATAGGCATTATCCTATTAGTCTTAAATCAAGATGGAAAAGCTAAAGTTTGCTTAGCTCTCTTTTTAAAAAAAAATCAGAATCCTGTATCATTGGCAGATTCCTAGTACTCGTCCAGTACCAGTATCGGATCGGATCGGCAAAAAGTGGTATCGGTACAGCCCTATTAAATAAAAATGCGAGTTCACAGTGAAGATCATGCACTACCGGTACTGACCAAGGGTCAATAACTTAGCTTGACTTCCTATTATATGGTTTTTGTGTTAGTCGAGCCTCAAGAAAAAATATTTGGTAATATTTGCATAAATGGTTAAATGGTTACAACTGGTTTAGCTTCATTTCTTGATTAATAAACATTTCATGAGATAGTATTTGTGGACAAACCGAAATTAAGTATGGACCTGTCACACTTTTGACTGAGAGCACTTTCGGCTAAAAGAATTTGGTAAATACATTTTTAGTAGAAGTGAGCAAACTCGCTTCGGTTATGTTCGTATTGCGTTGGTTAGTTTAATTTGTTTTAATTAGGAAGTGGCTGGAGTTACTCACTTCTGTTGTACATTATCAGGAGCTACATAAAGGGAAGTCTGTCGTGCACGACGGAGTACCCATGATAATGTTACTGTGTGTTACATCTCTCGTTCTAGGTCGCGACCCCACGCGACCAAATGTGGAACGACTGGTCGTAACTATTTTCCGGGATGATCCACGTTAAAATTAAAAGTACACTGTATCTGTTTTAACGTAACAGACAACGTAAAAAAAAAAAGCACTTGTGCCAGGATTGTCTGGCATACGTCAACTCCGCGACTATGAAGCTGGGAAATAGATGGCTTCGTAAGGTGATGCCGTCTTGGGGTAGAAATCACGTGTCTCTCGTCGTATCGTTGTAACTCAATGTCAGTTGACGCCTTTTAGCGTTGCTTTGGTAAAATATGAATCTAGCGATGTCGAGCCAACTGGCCTGACGCCGGCAAATGAAACCCACAGCTTCTCTCACAGCTGTCCTTCGGACAAGTGATGGTTCAGTTTGTGTCGTTAACAACAGTCATGTTCCGTCATTAATAAATAGAGCACACAAAAAAAATTATTTTTGTTAAAATGCTGCTGTAAATGGCAATTTGCCGCTGAGGAACAATTCTCAAATTCTCAATAGCTGAAATAATCCTTAATGGATATATTTAAATATTTAAAACTTGCTTTATATGTTTTTGTTGCCACTCGCTGCACCTCTCTTCAGCACTGCCATAATTAGCGATGTTTTCTTTTTTTTGCAATCACTGCTAGAGCATGTGTAATAAATAATACTGTGAAACTGAACGCTAGGAAATTTGGAAACAATTTAATGCGGTATAAACAGCTAACCAACACTTACCGATTCATCTTAAAACATTATCATCGTTTCCGTAATTTGTGTACCAATTTTAACGTTAGAAACGGCAATGTGGTAGTGCTTTGGGGAACTGGTTTTCCAGTTCGAATCAAAGTCGCATCATTTAAATGAAATGTAAGTGCGTAAAGGTGCTGTACGTTTTTCCCATTGATTTATTTCCAACATACCTTTCACCCTAAACGTTTGCATTGCTAAACGTACAGTAAAAGATGCAGTACTGGTAGCAGATTCTAGGAATTTTCTTTGGAATTACCTAGCAAAATTGTCCCCCTCTCTTTCTGGTGCCATGGTTATGGCTGAGAATACTTAAAATCACCAGGTAAATGTACAGGTACTATCGTAACATTTTAACCCAATCCCTATTTTAACAGAACAAATTGTAAAAAGTAGTGACCACGATAATGCTGAAGTTGAGGCCGGTGTTCTTATTTTTGCTTGTGGAGTTTGGCAAACTCTTCTAGTCCTCGTTACGCAGAAATTAAGGTTTTCTTTATTTGTATTTTAGGCGATTACCAGTCGAACGAGTTCCAGCGATCCATGTCTCTTCCACGCAACTATGGTCGTGCCAACCACCTGCCGGCGTCAACGCAGGACGGCATGATGCCCATGATGCCTCCCAACAGCCTACCTCTGTCAAACTCTGCAGCGGTTTCGACGACGGCCGTATCCACGACAACCGTGACTACGACCAAGATACTTCCCAACGTGCCATATTACTACCGGACTCCGAGTTTGACGGTGAGAGTTGATGCTGCTTCTGCTACCACCTCTCGGACGTACATTACGTCGCCGTGGCCTCAGTTGCCTAACCAAGTAGCTGAGTATTCGGAAATGCATTACCCACAGTACTATAAGACTTATTGGCGTATTCCAGGAATTCGCAGACCCCCTTATGAAAGTCCATGTTATTGTATAATTGAGGAGTAAATTATTTAACAAAGTTTTTAAAAAAGTACAAATTATCATCAGGTCACATGCATATCAACATTGAGATTAATTATTTAATAAATGATTTATAAAAAAGTTACGCACCATCCCTATTGTTCTAGTCATCACGCTAACAGCTTGTTAATGTATCAGATTCCCGTTTTATTTGATTTAGTTCTTCCCTTTTGCTACGTTATTTATAACAAACTTGTTCGGTGTGCATATTTTTGCTTTTATACATAGCCGTCACGGACCTTGGGAAAGGAATGGTTTAGGGAACAGGGCAACGATTTGTTCTAACACTACTAGATGCTCGATTTAGCTATTATGGTCATGTAATTGAATTGATCTCGCAATAATAGTTTTCTTATGTTATTTTTGACTGAGATAAAAGCCCAATTTCCACAAAACTACCGGATTTTCTCTTTTAGATGCTCTAGTTCATGCAGTTGTGTATTACCGTAAATTGTGTATTAAACACCATCGTGGAGTAAGCGCCCACTCCTACAAAATGCTTTACGGTTACAAATACAATTAGTGGAGTTCCCAGCGCCGTTCATGTAAATTGCTGTTTAATGTCTACACTGCAGAACAGGTGGCTTGCAGTGGCGTTAACGGACCATGGGCTTGCAGTAGCGTGACTTAGAGCTACTGGTTTGTCTTCTCCCTCCCTCCGTCACGCTGATTGGACTTGTAAACAAAGATTTTTTTTTACAGTAAGAATAGTGACAATTTGGCCATTCTTAACGAATGTATCATTGTGATGGGGTTTTCGTTAAGATATCGTTACATGGCGGGTATATTGTAAAGTAAATTTGTGAATAAATGTGAATAAGGCATTCGTTAATGCTAGATTGAATCCAGATCACGTACGTGAATGATTGCATAGTCTCTGACTTTTCCGTAAAATGGTCTCCTTTACTGAAGTGAAGTTATAAAATGAGTTATGTTCGATTTAATGCCAACCCCGAGTTTTATCAAATGTACTTCATACGCCCGTGGGTGTTTAGTATGCTTTTGACCCATTTTCGTAAGGAAATTCACCGCGTTTCCATCAGCCACGTGCAGAAGTCCCTTTGGCTCCCAATAAGTGCTTTAGAAAAAGCACTAAATACCAATGTTGTATGGTGGCATAATAATTTTATCAAAGCTTCGAGATTTGAATCGCAATTCTACCACCATTCTGATTCCACTACATAGCTAGGATATCAATGTGTTGACTAAAGTGCGGAAATGTGTGATATAACATTCTGCCAGTCAGCAGAAAATTTGACAGCGACTGTGAGGCAGCCATCTTCGGTTTCAGCTACAAAAAATGCAATAAAAAAAACGAATTAATTTCGTTCTACGTCACCTACTGTGACAAAAAGGCGTTCGGCATGACTAGCTAATTCGTGCATGAATGCTGTCGATTGTCGGGCCGGAAATCCGTGAGTGGACATTTGAGTGTGGGTGTTTATAGATTTATGACTTACCAGCGTATTCTCTGCGCGCTCGGTGGAACGTCAAATCTTATGGTTTTGTAGTTTAACTTGACTCATTGTTGTATCTTACCATGTGGTGGATTAAGATGGCAGCGGTGTATTAATCAAATCACTCAGCTCTCAGAAAATTGGAGTACTGTATAAAGTCTTTATTACAATGCCTGTTTATAACAATAGCCGCATTACAGTGCCACATTTACTAAAGAACGGCCAGATTGTCACTATTCATATGCCAAAAAAGTCCGCGTGTACTAATCAATGCCCTTTATAGCAATAATGTTAAAAATACGAAAGTTCCGAAAACCACTATGAGAGTTCATTGCATGATCTTGTTACTCATTTTTCTCTCTTGGCTCACAACTTGGCAAGCGCGTGCCATGTGGTGAACCAAGGGAGAAAAACGAGTACAGCGCCTGATGAAGACAGTTGAAGTGTGATCCATCTACTTACAAAGAACTCGAAAATTTGTGGAATACGGGTAGAGTATTTTGTTTGTTTTGAAATTGAGCTTATCTTTTCGGATTCTTAAGGAAGATCGGACAATAAGCTCATTAAAGCCGTAAATTTTTTGTTTCCCGGTTCTGTTTTACCTCTGTATAACAATATTTCCTTTGCTTGGTCTGTCCATCCGCTCAGCCAATCACATCTCTTTGCGAGGATTTATTCCACCTCGCCATCTGTATAATTGACAGTGTTGCCCGACTCACTTGATTGTACCTCTCCCATTTTCAAGCAGACTGCAAGCCACATGCTCCGTTAACGCCATTCGTCCACATCAGCAGTACATTGAGACGCAGTCGGCTGCACGGTCATGCGAACGTTTTTACCCCACACCCACCAAAAATAAATAAACTCTTCAGCAAAAGGCAGACTTATTTGTAAATTAACAATAAGCTTTTTTGCTAGACAAGCCACCAAGCAGGCGAACACCTGATGCTATATACTTGCAATAACCCCACTTGAGATTTTCCTTACGGCATGGGCCTTTTGAGTTGGGGCTGGAATGGTGGCGTCAGCCTGCTAGGAAAAAAATTGGTGAAGTATCCAAAAGAGGAAATACAGTACTGTTAACTATGGTAGTTTTTGGATGGGTGTAAGGGTTAAGCTTCGACGGATATGATATGAAGAGCTACAGATAAAGGAACTTCTTTTCTAAGATTTGTTCTAATTGTTACCCGCACTTATACGCAGTAAAAAGAGACTTTTTGTAAACAACGTCGACGCAAAAACCACCTGCAAGACACAAAAAACTTATCTCTTAAATTTTCACAGAAAAAAACTGTTCTTCATCTTCAGAAGCAATAACGAAAAAATGAGCAATTGTGCTCTGTTTTTTCGTTGTTGCACCTGAAGATGAAGAACAGAGTTTTCTTCGAAATTTTAAGAGACTGTTTTTTGTGTCTTGTTAGTGGTTTTTGCACCAACGTTGGTTGCAAAAATGTCTGTTTACAAGTTACAACCACTGCATTAGTCGCTGATTACCAGCGTTCAGCAAAGAGACCATTCCTTGCCCGAGTTTCTAAACCCACTATTCTAGACATTTTTGTTATATATAGGAAATTGCCTCATTTATTTTTTGGATTTGATTGCTGTTTATGTTTATTTACATATTTAGAGTAAGAGCTGCTAAATTATGTCTTTATGTTAATTACAAACCAGTGTGTTCTGCTTTAATTAGCAGTCTTGCACATAGTTTTCAACAAGTATTTAAATGGACAATCTGTTGGGAATAGGGTAGGCTACTTATATGGCTGTTTTTGCTACTTTTCGATTCTGAGGTGCGATGAATGTGAATTCATCTTGATATCAAGATGAGTTTTCAGTAATTTTGACTCACTTCAAGAATTATTCATTCAAGTTTTCAAACCCCTAACTGATTTCATCTCTCTGACCATCTGATTCAAAGCATTGTTTTGCCAAACCAATGGCAGTATGTTTTGCAGCAATTGTTTTCAAAATTAACCCTCCTTTTTTTAAGTACATGTTACTTTCCTCAGTCGTGGGATTCGAACCGGCAATTCTCTTGTTGCGAAGACGACGATGTCGACGAATGGGCTGTACTTGCACGCTTTACTCAGGGTCCGAGCACCCTTCACAAAGCTTTCGCTGTGTCCTTGTGTTTTTTTGACCGAGAGTGTTACGATGCCGATTGGATGGCTTTTACTCTAGAGGGTTAAAACTGATTTGGTTGCGTGAAAAAGTTTTATTTATTAATTGAAAACTATTGCCAGTTGATAAAACCATAACTTTCTTAGATAAAGGCGTAGCAACGTACTTGTGCAAGACTGCTACATCTCCCTACATTTGCTTCATCATTTGCTTTTTATCTATTTATTTATAACATTTTGCATATTTATTTCCGTTAATTTGTTTTATATTTTTGGCTTTGTGTTGTTTATTTTCCCGTTTCCTTTTTTTCTTTGGCCGTACCTGCTTTTCCCTGTAGAGTTCAGATCGTGCTCCGACGGCCCATGAACGCTTGTTTGGTAGTGGCAATCCCCCATTAGGCAGTGCTTTGCCACCGACGCCCGACAGCCCCTCTTCCGCCAGCCCTTTGGCCACACCCGTGTTTAAGAGCGAAGCGGCACGCCAAATTGTTGCGGAGACAGCCCAACAGCTGATGGCGTCGCTCACAGGCGATCCCCTTCAATTGTCGCTTGAGGCTAGCGACACTGGTAGTCTCAAGCGACGACACAAGCGACGCCATTACACCATTTCGAGCAGCCAACCAGTCGCCATGGAAGCCGCTCCCCCTAAACTGGTCAGTAAACCACTTACGTAATTACATGCATTTGTACTTACATAATTATTTAAGATGTGCTCAGTTTGCTTCAGCTGTGTAAGTGTTTGTTATTTTGTTCATCCCTTTTCTCGCCCTCATCTACATGTGCATTTGATGAAAACGCTATCATAAAAGGTAAATTCGTTTCGAATTTAAGATTTTATCACCTTTTCAAATCTTATTTGGGAGAAACTTAGCTCTAGTAGTTCCAAACTAATGGGTAATTAGTTTTAAACTGTATCCCTCCTAAGTTGGAACACCAGTGGGGTTCCTCAAGGCATGGTTTAGGCCCCATACTCTTTAAGTAATTGTTCTAATATTAATTGAAGAGATTGACAACGATACATTTACACAGTTGTTTGGAAAAGTTATTTTCATTTACCACAATTTTAAAACTCCGTTGGTTTTTCTTGGTAAACGCTCTCTTGATTAAAAAAAAAATGCTGGTGTTAACTAACAGTCAGCTTCTGTGAAATTTTCAGTTTTGGCAATAGAAAGGAGTTGTGACACAAAATTGGTTTAACTATTCTTGAACTTATTTCTGGTTTAATACTTCCTAGTTGGCATACATTTTGTATCTGTTCGTTAAATACCGTGGTGTGGTAAGGAAGGAACTGATAAATTAAAGTAGAAAATAACTATGTTGCGCAGACGTTTTAAGTTGGATGGCACGCGTAAACATTAACTTCAGATTTTCTGTTAATTGTTAGTTGAAACTCGTATAGCTACAGAAAAAGTCTGCCTGTTTTTCCAACGCGTGAAGATGCAGATTGATTTCTAGTAAACTTACTAACAGCTTAATTCTTTTAAGATTATTTTTGATGTACCACATTCATTTCTTTCATTCATCATCTTCTAAAAGTGTACATTCATAACTATAACTGTCACTGGTAATCCAGCTAATTTCTTTATTATTTGGCGTGTGCGTGTGTTTTTATCAGGTTCATGCCCGTTCCCGCGACGATTTAGACATTGAACGATGTCTTCGTGCCGCTAATACGCCGGACGTTGTAAAGAGCACTATCAAGAAAACGGACAATTTTGATGAATCTACCATCGACAGGGAGGTGAGTAGTTGATTAATACAATGCTACACATGACACTGGAAAGGTGTCTGCAATACGTACGATACAGTTGTATAGTTGCCCGAAATAGCAAGAGTAGCAGCCATACTCGGATAGTGCTACGCTAATTAATCAATGAGGCCGTATAAATAAGAGTTAAAAGCTGAAGGTTTGAAGCAGTGATAATTAGTAAAAATAATATCTGTTGTATGCTAAGGGTAATTTTTGAGCAGAAAGCCAACGGACTGGCTGACGAACCCAGACCATAAGCCCTTTTTTACCGAAACACACTAGTTAGTCGTCTGAAAGTAGAGTAATTTAATACGAGTTGAGCCAGGCCAGGTTTGGACAAAAGAATTGAGTATTGAGTGGAGATTTAGTATTTGGTGAACATCGTTTGATTTGCTAGTTTTTTTTTGAGGTTGTTAAGATTACTAGTAAGCTGATGCTTAACTGATTGTAAGTTTCCATGTTTTTAAATGGTTTACATACTGGCTTCACCTTCATTGAAATTCATTTGTAGGTGAATTGATTCACCCCTACAATTGTTTATTTAATTAATTGTTTATTTAATGCTCTATGCCCAAACATTAAATTTAAAGCTTTCTTAGTTCCCCACTCGGTGGCATCCCTGCTCACATCGCAGCAGGCATTGCCTCCAGACCTCCACTTTCATTTCGGGCGAGACCAAGGAGGTGGTGTGCATGTGTTCTTCGTCAAAATGTTTTTTTGGAAAATGTTTCACAGGAAAACCACCGTAATAAACACGCTGCAGATGTCAAATATGTGATTTCCATGCTAAACCATGCGACGTTTGTTTACAGTACACCAAAACCGAGATGTAGGTATTGAGAAAATATGGCGCAAATCCGACCAAAAACAACTACATTAGCAGAGCTCCGCTTTTTCGAATTCGTATTGTAGTTCGCTTGCCATAGGCTGACTTCAGTGGCGTTTGATGTCGACCCTGATAGGATTTTATTGACTATGGACCCAAATCTAAATTCTACCGTGGCAATAACACCCCTGTCGGAGCCGGTCGAAGTTGGCGTGTGCGTTTTATTGAGCTTTTTGTTTTCAGGGACTATGTAACTAGCATGCTGGGAAATTTTAATGCGACGGTTATGAATCCAGAATAAAGTCTACCGTGACAGGTGAAGTTAAAGGTCATTTAGGCGAGTGTACCCCTTTGGACCGCATCCCAAACCAAGATTTTGAATGTTGCACAAGTAAGAGCTAAGACCTTGACCGCGTGTTCTCTCCGTTCATTTGATCCCATCCTCCTGCCAGGATGCGGCACGTCCTACGCAAGCCCTTTGTTGGGTACAGAACTTTTCTATATGGACACGTTAGGGGTTAAAAGTTTAGTTCACAGGTGACGCCTCAGTTCTACAGGTGACTTTTTGCGTCCTCCATGTCTTATGGCACTGTGGGACCGTGTACAATATGATGCCACGCAAGAGGGGTGGATCCACGGAGTAACAGTTTTGGACAAAGGGGGAGATCGGGTCGGTTCGGTAAATGTCGGAAGTCACACATGTACTGGAATAATTATCTAAACGATGGGAGCAGAAATTAGGAGAAATTTGGACTAACTTCATGAATTTCACACAAAAATCGTAGAATTTTCCCAAATTGTTACTCTCTTTATTGGTAATGAAGGGGCCTGGGTTTGACAATCGGGGTAAAATTTATGAGTGGGTTGCAAAAATTATGACAAAATGGTACAGGGAAGGGAGCTAAAACATGACAAAATTTGTGTGATGTGATGTGCGTATGGCCGCATTTACTTTGCATACAAAAATGGCGGTGGTGCGATCTAGTAGGGTACACTACTGAACTAGCCTCTAATGAGAGCCGCAAATTACGAGAGACCATAACTCTCCCCAATCGATACACTCATGATATCGGTCTACAGTCGACAAAATTATCGCGTGTTTACCTGAATTAAATTTTTCTAATATCCACGCAAGCCTACAAGCTCGAGTTCAGTTAATAATTATCGAGCATCACCATACTCATGATGGCAATTATTTGTTGTTGTCAATGCAATCAACTCTGAATTTGTATTTACTTTGTATTGTAATGTAACACGTAGGCTACATTATTTAAAGTTTACTATGAGTTGCACCAAGTCCTTTCAATTCAGTTCAATTGTTGTTTTTTTTCTCTTTTGTCTCTAGTTGGGTCTTCCACAGAAAATTGTGATTCCTGAACGATACATCGAACAGGAAGAGGAAGAGCCACTCTCGGCCGAGGAGAAGCTCCATAGGATTCAAAAAACTGAATCCATACGAAAAATGCTCTCGGAAAGCACAACGTAAGAATTTTAAACATTTGATATGAAAATAATGCATGGTTGAAGTTGTCCTGAAATTCCTTATTTTTGAAAATTTGTCCTAAATGTCCTTATTTTTCACATAATGTCGTGAAATTCCAGTAATTTATTTTAAAATTAATAGTATTAAAAAAAAAAGGAATTGCTTTTACGAAAAGAAAGTTCAGGAAAAAAATTACGCACAATTTCAGAAAGAAAGAATCCTATTACCAGTATTCCTTACAAAATTTCGACTACAGGGAACGTTTTTAGTTTGTTTTTGTAATCGTAAGATGAATCTTCAGAGTAAAAACCGCTACGGAATTTTCAAAGGAATTGCTTTCTAAGCTTCTTTTTTGTACCGGCACTGTCATAACAAAAATGGTAATACCACTGTATCGTTCAGAAAATCCGGTAGAATGCCTCTGCATAGATCTTGGCAGTTGCCAAGCAACGACGTGTTTAGTCAGTCAGACAGTCACGGATGCGTGGTGGATCCCACTGAATTGTTGGTTCATTTTACAAATTGAATTGGAGCTACATTTAAAAAATTTTTTAACGAATTGCCACTTAAATAATGCCAAGAGATACTGAGTTCAACAAGGACTGGCTTCACAGAGACACTACCGTAACAGATGTTAATGTTTCAAAATATGATGTTTGGTGCGAGGGAATAAAAAATGTCCCCTACAGTGCCGGATGTACTGTATGTATTTGAATTTGTTTTTGAAATTTCAAATAAATGTCCTGAAAGTGTCCTGAAATTTGGTCCAACATGATGTCTGAATTTTTTTTTATACCGACTTCTACCACTCAATGGTACTAAAGCCACATGCAGCTTTCAGCCGCCGTGCTTAAGTCAGTCAGTGACTGTTGCTGGGAGAGTAATTTTCGAGTGAGAAGGGAATAACTAAATAGGTTTTGATGTGTTAACTGATTAATCATAAATGACAGTTAATGGATTGCTGGAACTAGCATTGCTTATTGTGTTTCTTACTGACAGTAACTTGCGCAAAACCAAAAAAAGTCCCAAGTTCGATACTTAAACGTGCAAAGTTTCGACTCTCTCTACTGAAATTCTTCTTCAGGGAAGAGTCATGAGACTTGCACAACAATCATCAGGGTGATTCTTGTGCAATTCTCATGACTCTTTGCCTGAGGAAGAGTATCAGTAGAGAGAGTCGAAAATTTGCAAGTTTTTGTAGTGGAACTTGGAGGAGTTTTGGTTTGCGTGAGTGACTGTCAGCAGTATGAACTTCAACCAAAGTAAATTTGCCGAAATGACGGTATTTTCGCTTATTGTTTTTGTTTCTTTTCTAAAATATTGTGACAGTTTATTATTTAGTTTGTAACGCTTACAAACGTTTCATATTAATACGTCGCGAAGGGCTAAAGTATTAGAATTATGTTGGTTTGATGAAGCTGAGGAAAATAGCTAAGTGTAGGAAAAGGAAGCTACTAGTCTGCATCTGTGTGTGTGTGTGTGTGTGTGTGTGTGTGTGTGCGTGGGGGGCGGCTAGCTCTAGTTAAGTTTAATCTACAAGCAGAATATCAATTTCTACAGTGCACAACCTAAATGAACTAGCCGAAAAAGTTAAAATCTTGTTTAAAATGTGCTTGAATTCGGAAAAGGATGTTTGTTGGCTTCTTCCGGTTTTGCATAGAACATTCCTTGGTGTCTTCTTGCATGACTGAATTTTTGGGATGTAACTTTGTTTGATTCCAGGTATGGCGACCTTTCCGAAAATGAAATTGCAAACGCTTCTGAGACTTTGAAAAAGAAGTACGAGCAAGAGAAGAAACAAAGGGAACAATTATTAAGCTTAAATCAGCTTTTAGCTCAAGAAGTTAAAGAACGCAGCAAAGCTGTTGCAGGTAATGAAGGTTTGAAAATGTCAGGTAATGAAGGCTTTTGAGTGCGCTAACTGCTGGTGTTTTGTTCTGTTAACCGTGTAAAAGGACGCAGTCTTCCATGGATAATGCACTAGCACGTGACCCAAGGTCCTGTAGTTTAGGTTGGAAATTCTTGGTTATACATTTGAACTTCGTCTGAGACATTCAGACTAGTGCTTTAGGCCTTAGTTAATTTCCGACTTCTTCAAACATAGCTGGGGCCCTGTAATAACTTTACAGGTTCCTACCATGCGCTGCTTTTTTTGGTTGGCGTGCGCTTAGTTCTATTATAAACTTAAATTTTACAAGCCCTGTGCACTTCCCGAGTACACTACAAGTTTTATTGTGTGAACACGCTGATTTTGTTGTAAAAAATTCTTGTGTGAAGCATGTTGTTATTTTATCCTGACGCACGTTTGTTGTGAAATAGTACCAAGGATTGGATGGGTTTACGAAGATTTGGGACGGGAGGACCGCCTATATAAACATGCTAGGGTAACAACTGCTAGTTCAGCCAGTAGAGGACACCATGGATTTCCTAGAGGAGTTCAGCCTAGAGGACACCATGGGTTTCACTTGTGATTTTTCGATCACTTATTCTACTGAAAATTACTTAACATACTTGATCTAATTAGAAAATTCCATACTTTTCGTTTTAGTTTGAATTGTAATAGCAATTGACATCGTAGAACAAGGAATATGCACTTTCAAAGTTAAATAGACACTGAAATCGTGTTCTGCTAATTTTCGACAAACATGAACACAATCACACGACGTTTGTCGTCTTCTGGTAGCTTCTTAGTTTGTGACTTGAGTTCACTTTCCGGTTGTCTGTAAATGCAAAACCGCGATCCGTAAACAAAAGGAAAGTGAATCTCAAGGTCTCAAACTAAAAAGCTGCCAGAAGAAGACAAACGTCATGAAATTATGTTCAATGTTTGTCGAAAATTAGCAGAACACGATTTCAATGTTTATTTAACTTTGAAAGTGCGTATTTCCCTCTTCTACGATGTCAAATACTTGATTGAGTTTGGCCTTCCTCGGTATCTAAAGATTGTTTATTAAATATTTGCTGATACTAATTGTAGGCCTAATTGTTCAAATGTAGACCTAATAATGCAAACGTAGGTCTAATTGCTCAATTATAGGCTTAATAACGCAAGGGTAGGCCTTATTCCTCAAACATAGACCTAATCATGCAAACATAGGCCTAACCACGCAAGCGTAGGCCTAATTACGCAAGTGTAGGCCTAATTGCTCAAATATAGGCCTAATCACGCAAACGTAGGCCAAATATGGACTTAATCACATAAACGTAGGCCTAATTGCTCAAATGAGGCCTAATCACGCAAATGTAGGCCTAATTGCTCAAATATAGGTTTATCACGCAAACGTAAGCCTAATTGCTCAGGGGACGCACTGGAAAGGAAGCTAACGAAAATTCTTTAGGGAAACAATCCAATGAGTCCAGCTTTTAAAATCGCACAAAACCAGTACGTCAAAACCAAAACGTATCAATTTCCTGAACATAGAAAATTTAAGATTGCGTTGTTGACTTAATTAACGTTTGTGGTGAGGAATAAATATCGCAAACTAAAATCAAGCTGCCCTCACCCATATGAACTGCCATTAATAGGCCCAAATGAGGGTAGCTAATATTCAGTTGAATGGAGCCGCCATACAAGCAGGAGTTTCTGCTTTTTAGCTTGCGGAAACCAGTCCGGTGTTGAGCGTATTAATATCGCAAATTTGTGTTCCAAAAGATGGTTAGATAGAAAATTTGTAGAATAAGCTAATTTTATATGATTGGGGGATGGGGGATGAGGAAAGTATGCAAAGCCTTTTTTTTTTGTGGCATTGTATGAAGGAATTACGGCTTAAGTGACAGTCAGTGTTGATGTTACCGTGTGATGCATGGAATAATGCCTTGAAACTAATGGCGTATATAATTTCTAGTTGAATGTTGTTTAAAGGTGGATTCCCAGCCAAACCGGACTAGGACTCGTAATTAGGGGGGAAAAATGGCAACGTGCACCAATGCCCATGCTCAGATGCTCTCCAGAATCTTTTCCGTACCGAAGTGATCGACTGCTGGTTACCTTTTTCAATTCGTTTCATTCTGGAATTCGTATCAGTAAACCAATAGCCGTGCTCCCATAAGGTATGGCGCACTTAACGTGACAAACCCGCATACTAGAAAAATGAATGAGGCAGCGATGGACACGCTTGAAATTTGATCAAAGAGTTGCACTAATATTTTCGATTTAACAATTTGTACAGGGCAGACTGCCACGATGCTGAAAGAGACACATTGATGTGCCATTTCAACTTCGTAGTAGATCCATCAAGGAAGAAACCTTGTAAAACATCGATATTTTGGGCATCCTGCACTTGGTATTAGTTCACGTACACGGTTACATGGCTGGAATATTCCATCTAGCGTATGGTATAATGGGTGCACAAACAGTGTGGGTGGAAGGAAAGTAGTAGGGTAGTTGGTCAGCTGTGCTTAATCCATCGCTAGTGCCCATTAGCTGATCTTTCAGTCTTCCGACGAGATTGCTTGGCTTCTGTTGTGATTTGTTTTTCGATTCGATTCCGGCGAGAATCCACCTTAAACTTGTATCATTGTTCATGAATGGAATGGAATTGTTAGTGCTTGATTGCATGTTAGTGAATTTTTTTAACAGGTAGTTTTATGCTATTATTTTATTTAAGTTAACTTTGACTTAAAAGATAAGTTACAGTGGCTACCACCAAATATTGATCACAGGACTACCTGCTACAATAGTAAAAAACAATTTGTCGACATGTATGGCCCATCCACGTCTGGTTTGTACTACGGTAGTGTAGATTGCAAACTTAATTATTAATTTCAAACGTGTTTTTTTTTTAACCTTTGTCAAGAAAACGGATAAAACAGCATTAAAAGGACATTGATTTGACTATTTCTTTTTCCCCCCCTTAATTGTGGTTTAAAAGTTGCTGTTTACGAATTGGAACTGATACCAAATTGTACAAGTATTGAACCAACCTATCACCAACCATTACGTGAAATATTCACAAGGATACTGTGTATGCTAAGGTCTGTTACTGGGAAGTGTATATTTTGTAATCGGTTTTTGAAGAACATAAAGGCAGCACAGAACTGAGCAACTTGGCAAAGTGTAGATGCTATGGACTTGATATCCGACAGGGAGGTAAAGACTCAGTATTAGTGACTGTAAGCCACTGTAATTCCGCTTTTAAGTTAGATAAATGCCAGAGTAACTGATCTTTTGAAACTACCATAAGTTGTGTATTAAATGCCTGCGTGAAGCTAAAGCCCCCTCTTAAATCGTTGATTTTTTCCTGCAGAATTAACTAAAACCTGCTTACATTTAATGAAACCAGCTTTAAATAAGGGAGTGTGTTTACTCCATTGTGGAAAAGTTGGCAATAATTATGCAATCATTCACATACCGTATTTCTTCGAATCTTAGACGACTCAAATATAAGACAAGTAGCATTTTTTTGCTTGCGTATGGCTGTGATTGTAAGACGCGTTACGTTCACAGGGCTTTAACTTTGCCTGATATTACATGTATTAGTTTGTACAGTAAAATTTACTTGGTACTGGATTCACAGGCTAAAATTATAATAACGTCTTTGATTTTGTAATGCTTACAAAGGCCATTTTCAATACATATTTAGTTAGTACTAAATAATCCAAAAACTAAGCAACTGGCTTGAGAATATCACCATTGGATACTCGCGAAAAACGATTCGAATGGTGTATGCAAACATCAAAATTGGCCAAAAATTGACCGCGTTACGGATTTTCATGCGAGTATGAAACGATGCTGCCGTTTGAGTGGTATAAATTTGGAAAAAAAAAAAGTACTGCTTTATATTTGGAGAAATATGGTATGTGATCTGGATTCAGCCTAGCAAAAATGCAGTGCTTTACATTTATTTATAAATTTAGCGTATTAGATCGGGCCCCTTCAAAATCCAATATAATTCACTGTTAAAATTAATTTCTAACTACAGAAACCTTTGTAACATCCAACACGTTGACTGATTCACGATCAGGAACTGGCGTGTGTGCCGCCATTTTCTACAAGTTGATGTGAATTTGGCATCGTCTTCAGTTCGTCCGGAGAGAGTTTTTCACACCGGAAGTACCTCTCTCTAGGACGGTCGGAAAATGAAGCCAACTTCATACCAACTTCTAAAAAACTGGCAGCCCAATTGCCACTTCTCAATCGTGAATCGCGCTGGGTGTTAAGAAGGTTTGTGTGGTTAGAAATTAGTTATAACTGTGAATTAAGTTGGATTCTGGTGTTGGGGCATCTAAATTAACTAAAACCTGCGTACATTTAATGAAACCAGCTTTAAATAAGGGAGTGTGTTTACTCCATTAATGATTGCATAATTAACTAAATTTGTAAATAATTGAGAATTTCGCTAAAATGAATCCAGATTTCTTACCTGAATGATTTTTCCATGATGGCAAACACACTCCCTGGCCAAAAATAAGGTTATGCTTATTTTGATGGCCACCCCCGATTTTTGCCAATTCAATTGCATAAGCCCATGGGTATTTGATATTCGATTTACGGTACAAAATGAACTCCTGAAATTGTTTTAAGCGCCTACCTGCATTGCTTTACTCCGCTGGGTTGAACCACTTTTCTTTAATAATAGTGGATGTGTTTTGATTTTGCGTTAATCCTCTTTGCCTGAAAAGCCCAAATCTGTGCAACCTATCTGTAACATAATACCAGTTTAATTTGCAAGAATGTTTTTAGTTTTGACGATACAACGGCCAAAATAAAACATTAACATTTGTTGCATCCCAGAAATGTGCATTGCTTTTTAATTAAATGGTAGTTAAATGCTACAAAACATTTGCAACGAACAAGACAGGCAATTTAAGAATGAGAATGATGATGTTTTAATATGCTCTTCCACTAATCAGCTTTACTGAGCATGAGTTTAAATATTGCTTGGAGTTTAACTGTTGAACGGTTGGCAGACAAATGTTTGATAGAATTGTTGGTGTAGCGAAAAACTTGACTATTGTCATTCACTAAAATTTTGATCTCAAATGGCCACTCGTGGTTGATACCTACCGTAGTAGAGGCTTAAGTTGCATGAAACGTAACACTAATGTAATTGCTTTTGTTCTACTCCCTTTAGACGTTTAATCAAACGATCTAATAAGCAGAGACATAAACGCCTCAGTGTCTTGGGGCATCAAAACCTGTATGGCGACTTGTGCGTTGGATCCGTCCTTGTGAGCAAAAAAAAAGTAGACAATGCCATTAAAAAAAAGTTGGTTCTCAGGCCCTGTCACGCCGATTTTTTTTTCACTAGAAACAGAAAGAAATGATGCAGCAAAATTAGCAGTTACGATCAAAAATGGTCCTTGGGTGAGGCGTTAAAAATATAAAATTTCGATTCTTGTCATTAAATGACTTTGTGGACACATGGTAAGCAGAATTATGATGTAGTATTCTATACTTTACCCAAAGTAAAATATACTTCGTAAACTATAAAGCAGGTAGGGGCAAACAATATAAAACAAAATTCCGCCTGCCCATCTCAATCTTACGAAAAATGTATTCACTTTTGGCGCACGTTTCTACAGTAATTAACGCTTACGCCATACATGCCGCTCAATTAATTACATGCAGACAAAGAATATGCAGTGAAACAAACACCATTAGTTTACAGAATGAGCTATTATTGGTTGCCGTAAACGAGAAAAAAAAACGTTGTGCGTGGATTTGTATCCTTTTAGAAATAATTTTTTTTATAAATGGCTGTTTACGATACTCAGTTTTTGTCCCGAGAAAAATTACAAATGCCATATAAATTGTTTGTTAATGTTTGATTAGATTGCCACTGTTATTCTATTCAACTTCATATGTTCATAAGTCTTTAAAAACATTAATTTTCGTACTGTGAAATGCCATTTCGTCAGCAAAACTCGGAAAAAAGTTACCGCACACTTCCACATGCAAGACAAACAGCTTTGTCCAGCGAATTTTCGATAGCTTGAGCTGTCATCTTCTTCGGGCCTCAAAGATATAGCTCAGACTTTCTACATTTTCTTCTCCAGATTCAAGCGCACTAGTTCGTTGAACTGGAGTGGAAAATGTAAAAAATCGAGAGCTATATTCTTGAGGCCCGAAGAAGATAGCAGCTCAAGCTAACGAAAATTCGTTGGACAAAGCTGTTGTCTTGATTGTGAAAGAGTGCGGTAATTTTTTCCAGAATTTCTTTTCGAGTTTTGTTGACGTTCGTAATGCTGTGTAAAAGCAATTATATTTGTCCCGTCACCACCAGTGGTAACAAAAATTAAAACAACAATCAGAAAAGGTAGCGGTAATATTTTGGCTGTAGTTATTTTTTTTACAATATATCTGTTACTCTGGTATTCTCTTTTAGTCCGTAAAGTCACATTAGTTTATTTTTATTTTTTTGATAGCTTGTTTTGCATTTGCATATTATTTTTCTCTTTTTACGTTGCAGCGCACGTTCCTCCCAGGAGCCACCCTTAGTTCCTCAGTTCCCAGTAGAGAAGGTTGGAGTTGTGTTTTACCACTTTTATTTTTAACCCTCCCTGTTTGTTTTGTTTTGTCTTTTGTTTGTTTATTTACAAATTTTTTACGATACTGGCAGTTATTGCCTATCTCGTGTACTTGGTGGTGGTGTGCTTGTTTTGTTTTATTTGTTTCTCCTTGGTAGTTAAGGTAACAGTAGTAGTTTAATGAAGCAGAATGCAGAAATTGACGATGGGCCAAGCAACATTTTTCCAAGCCCATACCTAATTTGTCCTTTTGTCTGTTGAACTTAGTATTGTATTAGTAGTTCGAAAGTGTCAGCAAAAACCGGCAAGCGGCGACTACTGTGGCTTCCAAAAGACATTAGAAAGAAGAAAACACTTTACCACAATACCGTGGAAAATAAAAGTCCACTTGAATTTTCGGTGAATAATACGTTCACCATCCTTTTTTGTTAATGTACTCTTCTGAGGATGGTGAACGTATTATTCACAGAAAATTCAAGTGGACTTTTGTTTTCCACGGTATTGTGGTAAAGTGTTTTCTTCTTTCTAAAGTTCGAAAGTGTACTAGCGTATTTAATTAGCACATTAATTAAAATTATGGAGTTATAGTTATTTATGCCCAACTAAAGATGTTCGCCTAATCAGGGTTCGATTTCGATTCTCCTGTTCTGGGCTCAGCATACCTTTTGCCGGAAGTCCAATGTAGCGTATAAAAACAGCCAATAATAGAAAACTATTATGAAAGATACACGACAGAATACTCTTATAAAAGGTACACGCCGTAGAATACTGTAAAATGGAACGTGACAGAATACTGTTATGAAAGGTACATGACATGAAATAATATTGTGAAAAGGACACGATGTATAGTACTGTTATGAAATGTTCATGGCATATACTGTTAAAAGGGTACATGACAGAATACTGTTGTGAAAGGCACATGACATGAGATACTATTGTGAAAGAGACATGACATACAATGCTGTTATGAAAAGTACATGACGTAAAATACAGTTACGAATAGTACAATAGTACATGGTAATACTGTACCGTCATGGAGAGTACATAACATAGAATACGACTGTTATAAAAGGCACACGACATACGATACTGTTACGAAAAACACGACAGTAAACCAATACCATTCTAGCCATTAACGGGATGATAAATGTAATTTTATGAGCTTGACTTATTTTTGCAGTTGGACTGTAACTAACGCCAAACAGTTGTAGAAATATTCACCGACGTGTTGCTGTGATTCAGAATATGGGCAAACAGAAGGATTTGGTCGTAAATGTTACTATACTATTTTGTATTAAAAAATACAACTTCAACCAAAGTAAAATTGTCAAATTAACGGTATTTTCGATACTATTTTATGTTCTTCGTTATCAGTTGAGGATGATTCAACATGGAATTGGTTTTAAGTTGGGTGGAATTTCCTTAGTTTGCTTTGGTGTCACCGGATTCCAGTCGCGTCTATAATGGCAGGAATTTTTGAAACCGTTTCTAAGTTTGAAATAGTTTTCAACGCGTGCATAGTTTTTTGTAATTCTTCTGGAAGAGTGCCGTAAACTTCTTGTTGAAGATGAGACACGTTGGAAATTTTCTGGTCCGTGTCCACTAAGTAGATGTGATATATTTTACGAGTAGAAGTCACAAATTTTGTTCATTTCAGTTAGTTTAAAACTGTCAGTTAGTCATTAAATTTTCCGGCATCTATATTTTAAAAGTCAAATTTTGTCCTTATTGTTAAGTTGACTGCGTCGAGAACATTTTTTCCTTCATTACGTGAGTTTATGTAACCGTGATGGTACATTTGGTTTAATTAACTGCCAAAGTATATCAGAGGACTTACATGTGACATAGTAAAGAGATGGGCACCATGTTGTCATGTTCAGAAATACAAATCGGTATATGATGAATTGTTAAAAACAAAAATTGCATTTGTTTATCTACAATTTTACAGACAGGTCTGGAATGTAGGCAAATTAAGTCAAACTTTATCAACTGATGATTATTTTGATGTCATGTTGTCCAGTGCTGAAAATGTCAAACCAAACTTCCCGGAAAGGCTTCAATTAAATTGGTGGCCCCGCTTCATTTCAGAAAACTTAATTTGATGCGTGTACGTAAAGTTCGTTCTCACGTTAATGTTTCTGCTTCTTACAGCACGTGCAATGCAGAACTTACCCGAATTAAGCAACATCAAGGAGGAAGATGACGAGGATTTAAGTCCTGTCCAACCACTGCCAACGGTTCAACAGCGTGAGAATTTTCTGACGTAATCAAGAACGGGACTTGGAACAGTGTAATGTCGTAGCGGTCAATTTTTTGGCTGCGATTGTGTAGAAATTGCTCTTTTAAAGGAGTTGACCAAAAAAAAAACCCTGAACTCATAACCAAATGATGCCGTACATTCAGTGTAAGACAAACCACCACATCATCAGACAGTCAATACAATAATAATGCAATTCGTTTTGTATCCGAGTATGTGTGTATGTGTGTGAGCGTGTGTTTGTGTCTTTAAATCGTTGTAGCTGGCAGAATTGGAAATATCCCACCGCTGCCAACCATTGTAATGTTTACCGAGTCGCGAGTACAGATATTTTGTGCATACGTACGTGTGTACTGTTATATACTGCCCTCTTCACCATTATCTCCATGCTGGTGCTGAACTATAAGCGTGCCTTTTGTTTTCGTTTTTAAGAATTTTTATTTTTTCGTTGTGAAAAACGAAGTGTAGCGGATGGTTGAGGGTGTGTCTATTTTTGCAAATTGTACAAAGAACTATCGGTGTACAGAGAAATGTGGCATTGCAACATTATTCAACTCTTGTCGGAAAGAAGAAAGCGTTGACCTGGCTAAGCACACGTAACGTAAGTGGCCTTTATGACAAGTGCAAAACGTTACAAGTCGCTCGTGACATGTAACGGAACTTTACGCTTTGAAATGAGTATGTTAACGAGTGTTTGCGTGTGTAATTGTACAAGTACCGTACGAAGTTACGTTTTTGTGCTGTCTGTGATCAAAGAATGCATACCCAGAAACAAACGGTTGTTCACACCACGACGAACTGATATTCGGTTTGTTGCAGACAAGACGAGACGACGGAAAGTGTTAGAAAATTAATTTACTTGTCCTAACGCCTCTTTAGCTGGTAGCTAATTTTTAAGTAATAGTTACACTTTTTGTGTGTCCTTTTGTATTAATTTGTGCTGTAATTTTGAATCTTTAAAGACACTGTAGGTTAAGTTTATCGACAAAATATATGATACTGCGTATGCGGCAGTGGTATATTTGCTGCTTTGTTGTGATCCTCTATTTTTATTTTAACGTTTTGTATAAAGTTTGTAGTTTTCGTTAAAAAATTATTTTTAACAAAGATGGAAAAATCACAAGTTTTGATACATTTATGTTTTTATATTTTATTTCTATCCAAATATAATGGCGAGTGTATAGTAGTTACGATATGGCGGCTGTACGTGTATGGCCCAAAAGCCCAATTTACAAGGTAAATGATGCATTGGACTCAGTCAATGCATGAAGATTAACCCTTTCAAATCCCCCCCCCCCCCTTTCCTGTTGCAGCATTAAGGGTGGTGTATTGTTTCGTCGGACGCAGTGTATATGAAAAGCATATTGTGTTAAACCTTCGAAAGGAAAAATTTCTTTAAAAACTTCCGGAAAGGGAAAATTCCCGGAAAAACATCTGGAAAATTCCCAGAAAAACATCTGGAAGAAAAAATTTTCGGAAAGTCCTCAGGAAGGTGACCTTGAGACGGAGTTTAAAGAAGCCTCGATTCTTGCGTCTGCGTAACCCAAACGATACATCATCCAGTTAGTTAATGTATCCGAGTCTTGTGCGTGAATGTAATCTTCTCGTAATGTTTGTGCATATGTGAATGTTTACTGAGAAAGCAATAATTGTAAAACTCCCTTTTCCTTGTAAATATCTTGTATGAAGTAAGCCAAATTAATGTAGATAGGTAAAAATGAAAAGATATCTATTGTTGAAATGCATTGTTGGGTCAAGCATTGTTGGAGATTTACTTTTAAATAACAATGGTTGGTTAACTCGTGGTTGTTTGCTAAAACAAATAATATTTTGACCTTATATGAACTTAATCTTTCTTGTGCCTATTTTTTTTTTTTTTTTTGTGTATGTCGGATGTACGATAACATTACCTTTCCTGAAATGTTTACAGAAAGTAGCTACAGAATAGACGGATTGCTTAGTCCGCACACATAAGATGATAATAATTCCAGATAGGACGGCCATGTGCTGGCCAATCGTAATCTTGTTAGAAAACCACAGAAGCAAACCATGTTTGTCGGTGCTTGGTATAGTGCTTCTTCATATTGAATAATTTTGTGGAAGCCCATCAATTTTTGCGTAGCACAATCAAGGTTTTGTTGAATATGACTATAAAGTTGCTGGCGGGATTGTTTTTTCGTGAATTCACACAGTTTTGCTATACATGTGGGTTCCATGTGAAGTGATGTTTACTGCTAATAAGTTGTAGTCGACTGAAAAGAAACGTGCCTTGAGCATGGTACGAAGATGCTTTACTGTATCATCCCACAAATTTTTAACCATTTTCAGAATGTTATCGCACATCTACATTTTGTAAATTTTTGTTTTCTTTTGCATGTATTTTTTGTTAATTGTATTTTATTGTGTAATTAATTGGAGTGCCAAGTCTAATTTCAAATAAACTACGCAACCTATTTGTACTAAGATACATTATTTAGTGAGTCCAGTTGTTTTATGTAGGATATCTAACACATGGCCACTGCATAAAGCATTAACGATAAGTTATCCATGGTAGCAACATTGCAATCACATACAGAATGCTACGTACCTTCTCGGCCGATATTTTTGCTATGTGATGTGTTGTGGCTAGACGTATCCGTATTAGGATCGGGAAGAACACATTTTCTCTTGCTGTTTATCTTATTCCTAATTTTTCTATGATAGAATAACAAGCGTAGCCATTTTCGGTTTTACGTTTAGATTAAGTCTGTCTGGCAGCCATTTTGAGTTGCGTAATGCAGCATATGTATTTCGATACATTATCGAGCGCAACAAGGCGTACAAGTTATCCAACGTGGGGTGCATCGATTACGCCATAACACAGAAATGTAAAATTGATAGACAAACGCATTAAATATACAAGTATTACAACAGTGGTGGTGGTGACGACGTTTAACACCATTTACATGAATGTTATTCTAACCCAGGACTTTTATTTTGTGACACCAACACTATGTTCAGCTACAACCCGGTTCAACCTACCTTATGTCATCTTTTGAACTTAACAAGATACAAACCTGTTTTCGTTACCATTTGGATTTAAACGTTCGACTGGGAAATTGAATCCTCGATCTGTAAAACGAAGCCCGAGTCCCTACCGCTCAGCTTTACTCACGTGGCTGAGTGGTAAAAAATCTGTAAATTACATTTGCGATTTTAAGTATCGAGTCGAATTACCTCCCCCATCCTTCGCACCAAACTGGTACAGCAACCCCGTTCCTACTGGTACTGCAACCCCGTTCCTAATACAGTTAGTCTTGCACAATGCTAAACATTCTACTTCATGGCAGCCATGTTTCCTTAGTCAGCTACCTAATTAAATGCTTACATTAGGGATTAAATAAAAAGAATTGATAGAAAGCATACCGTGAAGTCGTGCATTGGCAAATGACTACAGAATCTTCTAGGGTTTGTATCTCCTAGGGGTTATTGGCTACCTAATTAAATGCTTACTTTCGGGATTAAATAAGAGAGTTCGTAAAAAGCATACCGTGAAATCATGCATTGGCAAATGACTACAGAATCTTCTAGGGTTTGCATATCCTAGGGGTTATTGACATTTGTTGAACTTGGATTAACAGTTCAACATGCAAGAAAGGTTTATAGTGTTAGTTTTCTCTCAGTGAATGTAGAAGTATAGCCAGACTGCAGTTTACACATTCAGTCGTAAAGTCGTCTCTTTACTTTATTTTTTGCTAGTTTCTTTTGTATTTAACCTACGCAAAGGTTAATGGCATTGTTGGTTAGGGAAGGGAAATATTGGGCGTAACATCCTTGTTTCTCTACGCAGAATGTGATAATTTTGCTAGGTAAATCCTAGGAGCTGGGCATGCCCCAGTCAATGTAAGCACATTTCCAGGAACATTCTCTTCCTCAATACTTACAATTGGACTAAGACCAAGAGTGAGTGTTATTGCTAGGACAACATGTAAAACCGTAGGCAATAACGTATTGATCTGGAAGCCCGTAAAAAATTTTACTCAAATTACAAACTTTAATCAAATAATGCAAACACTAGAGCAACATCAATTTGATGAAATGGTATGCGTTGCCAAGCTGCTAAGGTGTGAGCGGACATCTTGCTGGAGATATAAACAGTATGGCTGATCCGATACTGGAGTGGATTGTGTGGCGATATTAACTGTATCGGATCGGTAACTTTCAAAGAAATATCGATAACTCTGGAACCATTCGAGGTTACGACATGCGGTTCACAGCGTTTAGCTGATAAAATCGCTGAGTATCTGCCTAGCTATCTTTTAACTGTGGGTTACTATTTAGCAATTTTTTAAAATAATTATTGGACTTTCACAGAAAACTACACCGCTGACACAATATTGGGGACATAATGTTGGACATCGGTATCTGCAAAATTTTTAAAACCGGTTCGGTATCGGATCGGTAAAGTTGGTATTGGTGCTGCCTCAATAAACAGTGGCATCTTTAGTCCAGCCAATGCTGCGAGATCGGATTTCTTGAACCTAAAAATGTGCTATTTTTTGGATTTGTTGTCTGCTGCGGCAATTTTCAGCAATTGGAATCTTTTCCGATTTACAACCTTAATATATGAGTCGCAGTGCCATGATTGCACATTTAGCAGTGGTGCTCAGCCGATATGTGGGTGACATTACAATGCGCAAACACTCAAAATGACAAGACGAGCTGAATAGGGAAACAAGGACGAAACCGTGTCTAGAAATCTCTACTGGGGAGAGCAGCTTGATTTTAAGTGATCAACGAGCAAAAGTAAAATTCTTTTGTCAATAATGACAGAATTATTAACATACTTGCTCTGCAACTAATTATTCTAGATTTAACATGTCATCCTTGCAATTGGTGTTCCATGACCGGAAGACGTAAGGCTTTAGAACGGCACCGGCTTGACATTGACAATGAGGCAGCCACCTCCAGCAGAAAAAACTAGACGTCTACTCGTGACTTAGTCTCTAGGTAATGGATAGCGTTTTGCATTATTGATGCTGCTGTATGGATACGTAAAGTTTGTAGGAATCTGATAACGATTATCCACGACATACGCGGCAGCCAGCTTTGCATACTTGCTTTGTGTGCACCTTGAGCTATACTTAAATCGATGATTAAAAAGTTTCAATGTCTTAATGATATGTAAAGTATTGCTAAAGGTAGCGTGGAATGTCACCATTCTGGACTATATGATTTTCATGTGTCTGCTGTTGTGCGTATTAACTATACCTCTACATTCATTGAGTTACCCTAAAGCTGCATATCATACCGGCAAGTGCTTTAGACATACAATAATTGTGAAAATCGGTCCACAGTGATATTTAGCGCCTTTGGTTATTAAATATTATTCTCCAAAACAATATTACGGCGTAATTTTTGACATGCCAATCGGGTACAAACATTTTTCGGAATTTTAAAACGAGCGCTCGTTTTTTTTTTTTTCTTAAATAAGTAGCATTTGTATTACACTGTATGTAAAATAACATATAGTACCGTACAAATAAAATACGTTGCAGTGCTTTTGTTAATTACCTTAATGCATTGTTAAAATAGAGCAATATGCATTTCTGGGACTATTTTGGCTTCCCGTCAGTGAATTCAGGCTGGAAACTGCAACGAGTAATATTTTTACAGACACTGCAATGTAAGTTTAAATTAACTGCGTGAAAGTTATGTGAAAATCTGTGATGTTCAAATACGTCGCACTCACATCTCGTTGATTAGCATCCATTCAAATAGTGTGTTTAGATGTGACGAAGAATTAGTTAGAAGCAAAATTTTCAAGGCGATAATCATCGAGATTGTTAAGTGTCCAATCGATATGTACCAATTCGTGCTGCTTCCAGTTTTTGACACCTCGACAGCAGATTGCTGTATGGTGATCTTCTAAAAACCATTTCAAGTGACGAGTTTGGTAGTGAGGCTGTGTTTCTCAAAAGTTTATTTCAAGTCGGAAAACGTTAAAAGATAACTAAAGATTTTCGACTATCTGTTATTTTTATTAAAATGGTTTAACCCGGTGTTAAGTTTCTCGGCTATCTTGAACATAGTTTTGTCCCTTAAAACATTTTTGTGCTGATGAAGTTTTTTTTCTACATTAACCTTTTGAATTGAAAATATCCAGTAAGCGTGTGTTAGCATCTTTAAAAAAAATTAAAAACATGTTACAGCATCACGTTTTACTTTGCAGTAGTATATGCCCATTTGGCAATGAGAAAAATTATTGGCCGTGATTATTTTCCGTAACATACGTAGCGCGTCACACCACTTTCTCACATCAGGTGGATTATTTTTCCATACTTAAATGGGCACTGAATTAAATCAGGACATACTATTTCCTAGCGTATCACTTATAGGTTAAATCGTTTTGGTATTACTTGTGTAAACTTTACAAATGGTTTCGCATTTTTTTTCTTCTGATACCTATACAAAAATATTTCCATATCCCTGCAAAACTACACTTGATCAAATGTTAGTGTCGGTAACCTGTGCGTCTATAGGAGTGATGCATAATCTGCGAACGTTACACAGGAACAATTGGCGTAAAACTAATTTAAATGTTGTTATAGCTTTTAATACAATAAGTAAATTGATTCTACCTGGCGTAGCGGTAAAAATGGTAGCTCAAAGTGACTGCTAAAAGCATATCGGTGTACAAATCTCTCATTCATTGATTGTTGACAATGTTGTGGCCGTGTAGTAATCGTCCTTTGATTTTATTAATATTCCTCCTTTGATTTATTTTAGCGAATGACTAGCCACTGAAAATGAGTGTAGTAAAGTAGGCTTAAGTACAACTGTTTTGTGTTTTCGCTTCCTTCGTATGTAATGTAGATTCCCTCCTTTTATTCTGAACATATTTGTAACAGCGGTAGGTAGTTATACGACAAATACAAAAAAATTTGCCACATGTTGTAAATAATAATTAATGCATTAATATCCAATCATTGTTATTATACATATATATATAATGTAATTACAAAAATGGATAAAACTTAAAAGAGGTGTAAATTAATAAGAAATCATGTACTGTCTTACTTTAGTGTTGACCTTGTTTGCGATAATAATGGTGCGATGTTCTTTCACCCACTACTTGTCTGCCAATGAAACATCGTTGATAACTACAAAGCTTTCACGAGTTTACACTATTGCGCCTATTCTCAAAAACTACTAACTACTAACTAATTTTCAACAGTTTTTGCGACGGCAAAGGTGTTACTGTGTCACACAACTGTCTTCATCAAGCATCTGCTTCGTCTCGTGGGCCCTTGGTTTTTCACGTTTGCGCCCTGGTTTTTAAATTCCGGAAGGGGCCATAGCCTCTCATATTTAGTTGGCCGTCTCCATCTATTTTTCAGTCTTTCACCCAGGTTTTTTTCTAACTAGCTACTGATTGCAGGATTGGTCGGTTTCTGAATATTCATCCGCTCATTTTTTTTTCGTTTCCTGAATAGCCAGCGATTCGAGCCCTCCGAGATGCATATCATGTGACGAGTTTGATACATGGTGGGTTTCCAATCTATCCAGTACCACTATGGCCCCTTCCGTCATTTAAAAACCATGGCACGAACTTGAAAAACTAAGGGACTACAAGACGAAGAAGACGCCTCATGAAGAAGGGTGTGTGACGAGTTAACATCTTTGCGGTCTTTGAGAACTCTCGAAGTAACAATCGAAAATTTTAACAACTGCGAAACAATTCTTTTGGCTGTTGGATAAATAAACATCGCTGTCGTGTTTGGACACTAAGCTGAAATCAAACCTTCGAAAGAAACAAAGTTGTCATGTATGGTGAACATCCTGAGAATGTGAAACATCCCAGCATTTGCCTTTATTGAACACAACTGAGATAATCGCCATCTCCCGTGTGGCAGAATTGGTACGACACGCGACAATACAACGCGGATTGGAATGAACCTACAGACAATTTTGTCCAAACTGCTGCCTTTTGTCATTTTCTGAGTGATTTTGACATCCCAATACGCCATTTTAATCATCTCAATAAGATCTCGTCTTTGACGGTTGATCCTGCTCAATTGGTTACAGCACTGTAAAGTTATTCAGTAAAAAACAGTACACGTGGGTAGAGATGGGGGGGGGGGGAGAACACAATGTTGTGGATGTTGGCCTTTTCCTACGTATATAACAAAAACAAATTGTGGATAATTTTTCCCGACGCAATCTGTGTCGCAGACAGTGCGACAGAGTTCTGCTGGGGCCATCATCAAGCTGTAGACGTTAATGCAATGTGTCCTGTTCACGAGTATGAAATCGATAATTGTTGTGTTTCAGCATGAAACTCCGTTCAGAATTTATTTCCCGAAGGTCGAGGGAAAGTTGCAGGAAAGGAGTTGAGTGCTAAAACGACACACACATTTTTTGATTTCATAAAGGCACGAGTGGCATCCAGTGTGAGAAATTTGGTTTTCTTTCCACCAAACGATTACTAGCTTCGACATCGGACTTTATTTATGAAATATTAATAGTCAAAGTTTTAATACAATTTTGAGTCTACCAGCCCCCATCAACGTTGATGTCAACAATCTTACAATTTATGATGTTTTTCTGTATGTGGCGTAGCGATACTAGCCTCATCGCATTTCGTCATCCAACCTGTAATTTTGTTTGCTTCAGCATTAGTATTTCGTATTAAGTAGGCCTAAACTTCATTTTTATGCTGCTGATTCGCCAGCATTACATTTCCTTATAAATATCTCAGGAAACGTCTCTTCCTAGAGTTTTCGCGTGAATATACAGATAATCATTGTGGATGCTTTCCTTGAGTCAATTAAAATTAAAATTTCTTGTAAATACGTCTGAAAAAAATCTCTTCCCAGAGTTACTGCATGATTGTAAAGATATTCGTTGGTGATGCATTCCTTGGCTCAATTAGGATTACATTTCCTTATAAGTATCTCTAGAAACGTCTCTTCGTAAAGTCATCGCGTAATATACAGATATTCGTTGGGGATGCATTTCTTGCGTCAATTAAGATTGCAATTTCTTATAAACATATCCGAAATGCTGAGTTGTTAGAAAACATTTGTTTTCTTCAAACTACTCGTGGAGAATCATAAACTTTGGAACTTAAATTTGAGCTTTTTGTTCAGTGTGAAGTAGAAAAGACCCCCAGGTATTTCCTAGAAAAAATGTCCCTCTCGATTCCAAGATAATGTTATCACTGCATTTGAAAAGAAAGCAAATTTAACTCTTTCCCCCACTTCCTTCCTTTCTTTTTTTCTTGTCCTTTGCAGTTTTTCAGTTGACATAAGTGGACCATTTTTACAGCTGGACAGATGAAGTAACCACTGGACTATAACAGGCGGTGAACTAGTGTGTAATATATCGAAATGGTTAGGAACTGGCGACTCGCATGTCGTTCCTTCCTGCCCTACAACTATCGTAGACAAAGCTTCAGTGCATTGAAGAAATAATAGAGACAACAGGGTAGCTTTGGACTACCACTTGGAATGCCTGACTCGATCTGGACTTGAGCTTAGAAGACTTCATTTTGAACTCGTCCTTATTTAACAAGATTCTTCGAGGATTATCTCGGTGGACTTACCACTTTTTGAGCCAGCACCTACTACATAATGATCACGCTTGGAGGTTGGCCGTTCCTGGCTCAAGAAAGGAGTGCCGGAAAAAAATTTCTCCGTTTGTGTGGTCCCAGTGTGGAATGTTCCGAGACGGTATGCATGGAAACTGAATCAGGCTTTCGTTGCATACTGATGGCTCAGGATGTCCATGAATTTCGTAAGAGAAATCTTTAGGTCTTTGGTGGCTTTTTTGTTTTCTTTCTTTTTTTTTTAATTGTTATATCTTCTTCATACCCTTGCATCTTGCCAGCTTTCTCTGACGTAAATTGATCCGGTGTCAGTTGTTCACAACTCTTCCGGTAAACCCACCACATAAATGTGGTAACTATTTTATATATTATTATTAAAGCTCCATGCCTCGCTTGAGGTTAGTGCTCATATCGCTGTTGATGCCCTGCAGTCAACGCTCACACACGATTGAGCAGCGAGGAAGGGGCGAATCTATAGTCCCAATGACTAAGAGCAGGCTTCAGATTTCGGCAAAGGATGCATGTAGAATATTCCAAGAAATACAAAAATGTGGTAGGCGAATAAAGCCTTGATACTGTTCTTCATATGGAATGTTGAGGAAAATTATATATGTTTATTTCATTTGAAAGGTATATCCCCTTAAATGTAATGCAATAATTTCAAACATTAAATTATTAGTTTCATAATGAATAAACACAATTTCGATACCAAAATCCAACTAAAGTTAAAATGTGTGCACGCAAAGTGTGAATTTTCAACTCCAAAAGGGTCCAACTCTTCGGAAAAACCAACTGTCCAAATCATAACCTGCCTCCCAGTGACCCTCATTATCGTCATCCATGTGCCTATTCGTTAGGCTGGTTCTATGTGTAGATGTATACTGCATACCAATGCTTATATCAATACTTCCGTACAATTTATACCCTAGTGATCGCAGCGTGGCCAGGACTTGATTTAGAAGACTTCGAGCGAAGACTGTGTCTCCTCCGTCAGCGTACCAGGGCGTTCCACGCAACTTCATTTCAAATGACCCAAAGTAGTCCCTCTCTCCCTGGATCCCTCTTGGCCAATGTTCTTGTACCGTTCTCCTTACGTAGGGCATCAGTTCAGCTGGCCCTATAAGTCGAATTCGATCACTCATATTAAAACTCAAGGCAAATATGTGGACATGTGGGTCGTGGCCAGCTGACTCAAAAAACATGGTGTCCTTGTCTTCTTGTTTTTTGCTAAGACTAGCAGACTGCACAAGATTCCATCCATTTCTTGCCATAAACACCAAAATGGCACAGATGAGACGTCTGACCATGACCGACTCGGCACCTTGTCCATGCCATGGATTTCCAAGCAACTTGAACTCGTGGGAGCCAAAATAATTACGTTCACCTTGAAGTGGACGACCCCAACCAACTAGAATGGCCTCTCGAATCCCGTCGATGAGTTGTGCTGGAACACCAATGAGACGAATTCTATCAGTCATGTTTAAAGAGATGGAGCAGATTGCAGTTCTGCCTTGTACACCTTGACCAGCCATTTTTCGTAAGATCTTGCCTGTGGAGAAATAAAAAGTTTAGTTTAATAACGACAAAAGATATGGCGCGACTAACGATTTCGACAAAAATCTCCACAAATTGGAGAATAACATTATTCATCCTGGTGGAAAAATAAAATAATTTTTATTCATTGGATAATATTCCTCTTCCATCACTCGATGAAGTAAAGGACCTTGGTATTTGGTTCACACGTGACCTCAAATCGTCTGTGCACTGCCATAGGATTTGCACGTCTGCCTGCCGTAGATTGGCTATCGTTGACCGATGTTTCAAATCAAGTAATGCCAAAACTAGGGTTTGGGCCTTTAAGGTTTTTGTTCGCCCTCTTTTAGAATATGCTACTCCGGTCTGGTTGCCCTATCTTTTGGGCGACATTGACTCTATTGAAACTGTTCAGCGCCACTTCACAAAGAGATTACCTGGCCTCCGTGATGTCCCATACATGGATCGCCTGAGCCAACTTGGGCTTGAACTCCGCGAGCTGTGTAGGCTATACTTTGATCTTATCCTCGTCTATCAGATTTTACACCAGCACACTGACGTCCATTTACCATTTTTCGATCTTGCACCGAGTATAAACCGAACTTCGTGGACATCAATGGAAATGACTGTTCCCAGTGCACATCTTGACTGTCGAAAGAATTTTTTTTCGTTACCTGTGGTCAAAATTTGGAATGCCCTGAGTTGTGAGACTGTTAACGCGGTTACGGCCACTTCTTTCCGACGGCTGTTGGGTCGCGAATTCCTCAACGGTTTTCTTAAACGCCCCTTCCCTGTTTAATTACTCCCCCCTCCACCTTCTAGGAACGAACGGTGTTAGTGGCCACCCCCTTCCGTCTTCCTTCTGCGCATTGCGTAGTAAAGCTTATTATTATTATTATTATTATATTCAGGTGGAAGAAATTCAATGGAAGAGATCAAACGTACTCATAAGAACGACAAAAGATAAAGTTGCCAAGTATTTATCACGTCTGTGAACGACGAGTTTCACACCTTTAAAAGAGGAGTTAGCTATATTTACTAAGACCCCAACACGCGTCGTTTTGGATAAACCTATCATGGTTGGATTTACCCTACTGAAAGTTATCGAATTTATTAGTTTGCAGAGTTCACTACAACTTGTGTGGTCCGAAAAATGTAAGCTACTTACGGATACGGAAAGCTTGTGCTAGTTAATCGAAACGCAGGATGTTTACAAGGATGTGAAAGAAGCCTCTGCATTATCCGATAAGTCAGGCTGCCCGAAAGCTTACTCTCCAAAGTTAACGAAAAAGTATTGGGAAAGATGAAAAACGAGCCCGCAGGATGTCGTACATCAGAGTTTGTAGGGTTAAAGTCTAAACTCTACAGCATTTTACAGTCGGTTGGCAAGAACAAGATGGCTTGTAAACATACAAAGTAAATAACATACAAGAGTTTGAGCCATCAGGACTCTTGGGTCTTACATTAGTTCGGAAGCACACGATCTTAAAACCGTCACCATCGACACTGTGAATGGCTTTCACTCCATACGACAACAAGAGGTACTTTTGTGACGATGGCATCAACACTCTCGCTTATAGAAGCATACAATCAACTTAAAACAGTCAGTATTATCCGTTCGTTGTTCAACTCACTCGGGGAGGCTGTTCTGGTATTTTTTGGGGGGGGTGGGGAGTAAGTACTCATTTGCAAATCAGTGCCACTCACTCGGGGGGGGGGGGGGGGCCCCGTCCCGCTATTTTTCAAGGGGTGGGGGCCCTGCAGGACCAAGCGGGGGGCGAAGGGGGTGGGCACCGAAAGGGAAAGGGTGTCAAAAATGCTGCCCCTCTCTCCAAAAAGCACAACTAAAAATAAAATTGAACTTTAATAAATGCTCTTTTGGCAAAGCCTTGCCTAACTACAAATGGTCTTAACAAATTTGTGAGTTGCAGCAGTAGTTTATGATACAGGTATCATCTGACTGGCCAGAAAACTCACAAGAACATGAATTTGGCATTAAACACTTAATTTTCGACCCGATATTTGGGTCTTGTTCACAAGAAAAATGGTAAAACACTAAAAAAAAGTGGGAGCTGCCACAAATTATGGAGTTCACACAGCTGCCAAAAATTATCCAATATGGCAGCTGTATGAAATCCACAATTTGTGGCAGCTCCCACCTTTTTTAATGTTTTACCATTTTTATTGTGAACAATACCCAGATTCCGAGCCGAATAGTAAGTATTTGTTGCCAAATTCATACATTCTTGTGAGTTCCTGGCCAGTCATAGGGTACCTCTATCATAAACTAAATACAATTGTAATCCTCCAAATGTTGACAAATATTTTTGTCTCACGCCCACCCACCTCACCACCTTCATGTCAGATTCGTGTGTTTTCAATGTGTTGAAATTATCGATGTGGCACTGTGATGGGTTCATTTTTGGGTAGATTTGGGAAGAGGAGTGGGGAGAATGCTGCAGTATGATGTAAAATAGCAGTAAAGTGGGGCGCTCAATGGGCTACTGGCCCCGGCGCTCAAACGCCTTGCTCCAGCACTGGGTGGGGGCACTGACATACATCCGAATTATGGGGGGGGGGGGTGATTCAATATTGCATTTTACCACTAAAAACTAGTAGATTCCAGAGTACTCATGTTTTGTCCGTCCGTCCCACCCACTCGGAAGGCTTTGATTCAATTTTTGCAGGGGGGGGGGGGGGCGGGAAGACACAAGGTAAACCACAAACTGAATGACACGTCCCAGGGACCCCAGTAAGCACCATCTAGAAAGTCGGGGAAAATAGGGATGACGTGTCTGAACCACGTGGTATCCTTCAATTTATATACTACTGCCAGTTACTAAAGATTTGGGAGGGAGATGGGGTCCGGGCGCCAAAAGTCAACATTTTGGATTTTACTTGAATGAGGAAATAACACAGCAGTGGGGCAGGGGAGGCAGACTACTTAGAAAGTGGACCATCGGAAAGTCAAAAATAGTGAAAGCTTTTACCTAGTATTGTCCAAAATGACTAAAGGCATTCTTGAGAAAACCTCCCTCGTTTCAGACGCAGAAATTTGTTGAAAACTGGTACATCGATAGGGGAAAATAGTGAAACCTTTTTAAGGTTTGTCCGAAACGGAAAACGGTATTACTGGACAAAAGATCCCGCGTTTCAGCGCCACGTACAACATGCTCCGATTCAGTTTCTTTTTCCTTGGCTCACGTATCTTTGGGACATGTTTGTCCTCGAATATGGGACCTTCGGGACGCTTTTGCCCGTAAGTTTAAACCTTTAGGGATGTTTTGTCCTTAACTCTGGGACATTGGGGACACTTTTAAAAATCCGACTTTCAAAAATGTGGAGGTGGTAGGGGGGAATGCGTATGGGCCTGCTGTTAGTTGAAGACTCTAAGGTTAAACAGTTTGTCATATGCTTATTTCAATATTTGGATACAATATAAACAGTGATCGCAATGCGGTCAACATTTTCTTTAGAAGACATCACTGTCAAGACTGCACTTTCCACTCTAAGAATACTAGGGATGTTCAGATTATTTCACCTCAAGTGATCTCCAATATTACCTCTTGGTCTAGGATCTTGACAACTTAGTAGTGTCCTCGTTACGTGGGACGTTAGTCATACGACGCAGATAGCAGTTCCACCTTGTGCACCCTGACTGGTTTTTTTTCTTAACTTTGCCTGTCGAAAAAAAAAAAAACATTTCCATTACAGGGCAAACTGCAAAATATTGGCCGGTAGGTTGGTTGGTTGTACTTTAGTAGTCTGCGTGGAGACCACATGAAAGGTTGGATTTGAATGAAATTTGGTACATCGCTTGAAACCCCCAAAAGTGTTGTTGATAAATAAATACACATCCAAACCTATTAACGTTGCCTTTTAGACTTAAATGTTAAGACTGCCTAAGCAGGAGTTGAACTCACAGCCTTTAAGACCAAAGTCATACCGCTAAAGCTTGTGGTACACTGCTCCGTTCCGTTCCGACGAAGCGAGCCTCCAGGGCCACCGTAGGTAGAGACGGAAGCGACGTGTGCTGGGCCATCTGTTGCAGTCAGTCGCTAACAACGATGGCCTGGAAGCTCTCTTCGTCGTCGGAACGGAGCAGTGTGCAACAAGCTTACGCCATACTGACACGACCATTGGCTGAGCGGTCGTCCTTTGGTCTGAAAGATCGTGGCTTCAATTCCCGCTCAGGCAGTCTGACATTTAAGTCCAAAAGGCAACGTAAATAAGTTTGAATCTCTATTTATTTATTACTTTTCAAGCCAATTTGGCTTGCCGTCCTGTTTATCAATAGTGTTGAGGCCGAATTTGCCATAAATTGACCGATTTTTAAGGGGAAAAAATAACACTTTTTCGAATTTATTAGCTTATTGTAAGATTTGACCTCGACCTCCCATGTTAAAGCCGAAATTGTGACGCTTAGTATCTCCGTCTGTTAATATTTTTCGGTTAAATCTGGTATGTAAGCTTTGTTGGACTTGGTCAAGAAGCACCAAAATTCATTAAAATCCGTCGAAGCAAATCGGTGATCTGGACTCGAGCTATAACCATAAAAATATTTATTGGCTGTTTCTTGTTGGCACAACACGCTTCTACTACACTCTCTACAGGTCAAACTATTTGTCCTATAAAGTTGGTTCCTAACTAATGTTCTTTAGACGTGCCCTTTCCGTATGGTCCTTACTAATTAGTCAAGTAGTTCAGGGGTTATAGGGAGCTCTAAACGACCAGATTGATTGTTTTACATTGTTTTAAATAATAGTTATAGTACCCCTGACGAACTGTATGGGATTTATCGCCCCATCGGATCATAAATCCCATACATTTCGCCATTATAACTAATTTATCGTACGGTCCCTAACTTTCGAAATTAAAAACAAAATGTGGGGTAAATGGAAAGAATGCATTCGCAAATGAATGGAAGATCTGTTGTTTGCACAAATTTTGTGTCGTCACGTTTGCATAATTTTGATTTGATGCAGTCAGGTTTCCGGCCGATACCATTTGAGCGAGAGGGGGGAATGAGCAGGGGTGTGCGTCTAGAGATAGAGATTTTCTTTAAAAAAAATAGGTTTAGGAGATACGCGTTTTTTTTTAAGTCATTAGACTGATGTCTATTATCTTGTTGCACATTACGGAAATTATATCCTGAAAAATTACGCCACTAGGTTAACCTAAAAGGTTAAAATTTTTTTTTTTTAAATTCTTTCATTTTACGTATTGTGTCGTCTTTCTTTAATTTGCATAATGTGCTTTCTGAGCCGGGGTCTTCGCGTTTAAGTCATTCTTTGGTGGAAAAGGAAAGTTTGAAATACAGCGAAGAAGTTTTAAGCTTAATAACGCCCAAGAATAGGTTCGGTTTTCATCTTCATCTCACTGAGGACATTACACGGACAATTACAGGGACAATTCAGCGGTAACGTATTCTTGTGAACTATGTGTGCAGTTAGGGACATTTGTTGGTATGCGTTATGTATTTGGTTGTTTTCGAAAGGCCGATGTAGGTTCACGTTAACATTTGTGATTTACCGTTCCCAGCTGTTTTATTTATATTTTTTTTTTTGGGGGGGGGAGTAGTAAGCATTTAAAGTATTTAATTTTCGTGTCTAAATTTTGAAATGTAGAACTGTTTAATAAAACCATGCGAGAATTAATTTGCTTTTATTTTAAGTTGTTGCTTAATAAAAAAAAGCACGGGTTTCAATTATTTTTCGAACAAGGAACATTAAAAAAATAAAATTAATTTTCGCATGATTTTATTAAGGAATTCTTCCTTTTGAAAGTGTTGGTAATGTAGTATCGCCACTTCTCTGAGCATGGCTTCCATATCCCATATCGCCACACTTATTTAGTGTGGTGAGATCCCATACCGCCACAGTTTGCGGTGTCGTGATATATCGCGGCGCGTTATTAGCATTGAGAAAGTTAATAAATAATAGTAAATAATAACTAGTAAACTAGTAAATAACTAGTAAATAAATAGTAACTAGTAAATATAAATTTGCTAAAAAAAAAAAATGTGTCAGAAGTGGGATTCGAACCCACGCCCACATTCGTGGACCAGAAATCACACATCCTGTATAACAGGAAGGTATACACCTTGAGTCTGGCGCCTTAGACCGCTCGGCCATCCTGACATCTCATTGACTAGCTTCTAGAACGCACCAAAAGGTAATTTTAACTAAAAATGATAATTGTAATTTATGTTAAGTGGATGTTTTTTGCGGTAGTTTTTTTTTAATGACGCGAAGCAAAAAAATGAAAAGCCGTTGAAATTGGGACTGGAATTAAAAATTATTTTTCATTGAATAGTTACTTTCAAAGGTTAACTAAATTAATATTTAAATGATTTAAACCCTTGAGTTGTACGAGTTTCAGTTCAAGCATCCGTGTGAAATGATTTATTACCCGGAATTAGTTCTATCAGGAGCCAATAAAACGAGCTCGTCCGGTGTGATTAATCTTAAACAGGCAGGAATCCTTCTTAAGTTTGGTTCTTAGAACGTTTCATCCTGACGAATCCACCCTAAACCAAAACTGGTATTAAAAGCCGCCAAGTTTCCAAAATGGGTCGACCTTTGAAATCAGTGCTATCATTCAACCAGGGAAAAGCCGCCAAGGTTAAACCTATTACCCAAGTTAATCGCACCGACTAACAGTTCGAAAGTTAAATGAAAACTAGAACATTCTTACTCGCAGTAGCAATCTTCAAGTTTTCATTTAACGTCCAAAGTATTATTCGTTTGCACATTACGGAAATTTCATCATGAAAAATTACGTCACTAACCGTTTACCCTAGGTTAACCTAAAAGGTAAAAATTTTTTTTTTTTGCAAATTCTCTCATTTTACGTATGTGTCGTCTTTCTTTATTTGCATAATGTGCTTTCTGAGCGAGGGGATCTTTGCGTTTAAGTCATTCTCTGGTGGAAAACGAAAGTTTGAAATGAACTTGGTTAATAGGATTAACCTTGTCGGTCTTTCCCTGGTCGAATGATATCATCACTACTTTCAACGGCAGACCCCTTTTGGAAACTTAGCGGCTTCTCTTATACCGGTTTTGGTTTTGGGTGGATATCACAACTTTCACAGGACTGTGAATGAACCAAAATTCACACAGTCTTATCTTCATCTCTACTTTTTCTTTTACTCTCACCGGGGAATTACCTGAAAATGTTTTCGAATTAGTTTCTCCCTAAACCCCTTGAGCTGTCAGTTCCAAGTATTCTAGCATATCTTTTCCTGGAAGAGGTTTAGAAAAGCAACAGGACGGTGTGCGATTAACGTCAAACTGCATCTACATAAACGGGATTGACGCAAAGCGCAACACGTAATACTGATATCGACTTTACACCATACTCGTGTTTCGCCGAATCGCCGTATCAAACGATTCATTATTTAGCTTGTATCATTTAGATTGTGTGTGGGAATGAGCTAGATACTGCATCACACCACCCAGATGTAATATTGTAGGATGACTATTAGAAAAGGTGGTAGCCTTTACTGTAAGGTTTGACCTATAGGTCTCGCATGTTAAAGTTAAAATTTCGATGCTTAATTTCTCTGCCGTTCTTCAATATTTACCACTCAGATTTGGTATACAAGCGTTCTTGGACTTGGTCAACATATGTACCAACTTTCATTATTATGTTGTTTAACTGGACTTGAGCTGGAATCGTTTGTTTCGTTTTTGGCTTATGCGGTGGAATTTTGGGCACGTCTGTACAATGGTCTCTACAGACTAAACCATTTGTTCTAGAAAGCTGGTTTTTAGTTGATCTGAAAAAGACACTTCCACAGATATGCCTTTTACAGAAATGGAAATTTCAATGCAATTCCGTAGTTACGGTGCCCTGAACTACCAGTTTAATCATACGCGGCGATAGCGTCGGAACTTCAACCACATATCGGCCGCGTATATATATTTGTTGAAGTCCGCACTCCAGCAAAACTAAAGCAATTAACATTTCCGCTCCTAGTCAATATATTTTTCGACCAAACTTGGCTAGATAGATAAGTATTGGAAGGTATATGTTTGGAAGGCTAAGTGGGGTATCCAGATGGCAAATGAAGATCAGTGATGCATCCCTCCACGCGCGTGTTTTGGAAATCTGGAAATCACGAACTTTAGACATGTAGTTTTTGGACGTTTTTTGTGTTGTTGACATTTTTTTCTGAAGAAGGTGAACGGGTGTGGACTTCACCGAAAATTCAAAAGAAACTTTGTTGTGTTCCTGGTGGTTGTGTGTGTTTTCCCGAAGTTAAGGTATATGTCTACCAAACATTATGTAATTCTGTGCAAGAAGTAAAAGTAATTTTGACAACTGCTCACTTGTTGCTGGTCTTGCACTAAGACTTAAAAAAAATAGTTTAAAAGTCGTCTTATGGTGCTTAACGTTAGAACTGGTTGGGACGTTTTCACTTCACCTTTAAGGGGTTCATGATACACAGGCGTGAAGCACCTTTTTGGGTAAACTGCATTTTCACATCTTGGATATCAAAGCTTGTTTCAGTAACAAAGCACCTTGCTAAAATGAACTATACTGGACTACCAACTGGATTATCTAATGAACTAGCGAACGTCTTCTCGAGTGAACGCATCGCTCTGAATCAATGAAAAATGTTGTTTTGTCATGCTGTTGTTAGTATTGGTTTGGCTAGGTCAGAATTTAATTTGAATTTCACCACAAGAACATTTATAACATGACGCAGCGACGATGATCTATGGAAGCCATCGTGGGCAATTGCGAAATCCATGACGTGGAACTTTACAGAAGTACACAATAATCGGCACCAGTTCCAGACAACCACCATCACCACCAAACAAGAGTTGTTTTTTTTGGCACAAAGGGAAGGTTTTTGTTGGGGGAAAATTATTTATGCCCGTTACAGCCAACTCTCCCTACAGGTACACACAATATTTGCATGAAAGAATGTTTTTTTTATCGAAGATGTGAACACTTGGTGGTAGGGTGATGGCCATGTATAGAACTGGCTCCCAGTAATCAAATAAAATTAAGCCCCACGTCTGAATATATCACCACTTAATAATGTCCCAAGTCAAACTGACAACTTACAAATAATGCAAGTGGCTCTGTTAGTCTAGTCGCATATAATAAAATTACCTTTACATTTGGCATACAACTCACATGGTAAATTCAGTTTTTTAAGTTTAAAAAATATAACTTAGAAGACTATGATTGAGTAGGTAGTACGTGATTAAACCTCGTATTATAGGATTGGATTGGACCGGATTTACTGAAGGCAGAACAGCATGGCTATCGGTCCCAGGAATTAACACATGCTATGCTTTCTTCACTGTGGACATACCCACGGGCAGCATTCATTGAACAGAAGAAAACAAGAAAAGAAATTCGAACTTTTACCCGAAGAGGTGAAGATTTTTATGAGAGGTGGCGCATTGCTTTAACATACGACGCAACCAGCCAAGCCACAAGAGACGGTCTGGTACTACCCTAGCATCGAGGCCAAATAAATGGCATTCAAGCCTGACGAATTCCCATAAAAATTAATCACCACAAACAAGGGACAAGAAAAAAGGAAAGGCGAGATCATCTCATCATCGCGTCTGCTTACACAACGAGGATCTGGAACAAACCGAAGGCGACCTAAACAGTCCCTTAAAGCATGGAAGATGGTTGACTCATCCCAACGACCCATACTGTAGACATACTGCACCGTATAGCTTGTAGGTGGATAGCTCGAAACCTGGCACTGGTAAGCCAGCATACCCGCGAGGAGTCTCACTCCTCCCATGCTGCTTGGGATAAAATCCAAGGGAACTGTTTTAGTTAGGAAAAGGCACGCAGCGGTTAAGACTTCTCGTCCCATGCTTCCTTCTTGCCAGGACATTGGCGAGTTTGTTGTTAGGACACGAACATGATCTGGTAACCAGGCGAGATGAGGTTTCTGCCCTCCTGGAAGGATCATTGTATACAATACCAGGCAGGCAAAAAGCAATGGCCAACAAAGTGCTAAGACTGTGGAGAAAACCCCACTGTTGATTCCAATCTCTGAAAGAAACCGACATTAAAATTGCCGCCAGCACCATAGCATACGCAGACAGAGCTGTAGCCGCAGAGAACTGAAGGGGCACATTCCAGGAGGGGACCATAAATGCTTCTCCCTGATCAATCATTAGCCAAAGAGGAGCAGTCGAAGTAAACGTGAAGAAAAGCCTCCTCCCCCCTCCCCTCCAGCCCCTCCACCAGAATGCCAAGAATGCCCTAGAGCTTTCAAGGAGGACACAGTAGCAGACCCTGCCTTCAAGCTGGCAATTATATTAGTCAGGCAGTGTATAAGCTGACTGAAACCCAAGCAGCATGACCATCGGTTCCAGAGCAACTCACTCACACCCTGAATGATGCCAATTCCTTACGACGCCGTACCTAGAAAAATAACAAAAACTTTTCAACAGCTGTAACCGATGTGAACCGATGGGAAGATTTCACAAACGCTATCAATAGCCTCTACACCCTACAACAACACCACGCTGACAGCATGGCTGTGCTGGTTCCATGCCACTGGCTGCAAGGTCCTGAAGCAATGTTAGCCTCGGTTGAACTGGTCAAACCTTGAACTGAAAAAGAAAATGTGAAACTGATTCACGGTCCCTACCATGTCGATAGAGAGGACCTAATGCAGAGTTAATTAATGCTGGATGGCTCCGAAGAGACACATAGCCTCTAGTGATTCGAAAAAGAAGTGACTCCCCTGAGCGTCACAACCCATATAGGAGATCCCCAATCATACCACATGTGGATGAACCTGCCTAAGCTTCCTAATTAAGCACCCAATAGGTTGAATGAAAATCTTTAGTACCTGTACACCGGCACTGCCCTCCACATCCGATGCTACCCTATTGGCCGCTTTGTTTCTTACCACCTCAACAATCAACATGCGGTGGTACCCAAGCTAGACAGCAAATGTTACTTACTAGAAAGTATCTCCACAAAGCCCCTAGTATCTCCCCCACCCCTGGAGCATCTGTGTTAACCTCCGCTATGCTTCCGCGCACTACTTCTAATGAACTGAGCTAATCCATAAAAGCCACCCCTCTTTCGGCTCTTACCTCCGCCTCCTCTTACTCCAAAGCATGGCCTGTCCCTGCTAACTAACAGAATGAGCTTAGGGAGCCAGAGGCACATGAGTGTCACGCTTAAAACCTAACGTAGCAGTCACCATCCTTTTTCCTCCGATGCAGACATCGTCGAAACACCTAGCTATGTTTCCCAGGTCCCATTGTATTACTCTTCAAATTCCACCCTGACTGCCACTATTTGAAATTTCAGCCTGGCCCTCTTCAGAATCACAACACATCATCGCAAACTAGCATCGACATGAACCAACTCGCATGCGTCATGGGAAGCTGCAGCAAATCAGTCCCAGCCAAGGCTGAAATTCCTCAAAACCCCGAGACCTTCAGGACCCCTCCATCCTCATACTTGCTCAACATGAAAAATAAAAAGGGTTTAAAGGGTTTAACGAGCGTTAACCACTCCTGGTCATCTGCCCGAAGCCCTAAGGCCCTATGTTTGCAACAGCCAGATTCCCAGGTGGTCACCCACCCAAGTATCAATCCAGCCCAATGCTGCTTAACTTCGGGGATCTGACGAGAACCGGTGTTTCCAGCACTGCAAGGCCGCAGACACCCACAAAGCAACAACCACGTACTAACAGAGCACAAACTAACAGAGCAACAACCAATAATGACTCCATGGTCCCCACCATGGCCCCCAATGAACTTCATACTGTAATAAACCCTGCAACCAATCCCCCAAGTTTGCACACATTCCAATAGTTTTCTTACACTCGTAGGCAGTGCTGGAAGGTAAATACTGACTGGGACACGGGCAGCAAGGCCATCAGATCCAGAGGTGGCTGCCTGGGACACGGCTCGGGGGAAGAGGAGAAATATGATCAGTTAAAAAATATATATACTTTTATGAAAGTATAATTAGTTTTCATTGAAAAATATTAGTCGTGATGGAGTCAGTTGGACATCAAACAGACTGATTTCAGAAATTCGAAAGTTTAAGACAAACGTTTTTGTCTAGCTAGGAGACAAATGAGCTCAAAAATTGTAGTAGATTGAATAAAAATTACGTTTTTAATGCTTAGCACTCAGTACCTCAGGGAAATTACCATACTTTTAGATGGAGTGGAGCGGGGGCACCAAAAGCCAAGATGAGGTCAAAAAACCCAAAATCGGTGGAAGAGCACCAAAAAACGAAAACGGTACCACAGGGGTAGGGGGCTAAAAATGCCAGAACGCCGGGACGAAAATTTACTTTAAGCTTCCCCTGGTCATCGCAGCAGCAACTCAAATGCATCCAACTGTTCACATATGCCTCTGTTGCGTGTGATAGAGATCGCTATCCATTAACTTGGTGGTAGCCACTAGGTACTGTCTTGCTTCTGGCGTTAATGTTCAAGATAATCTAGTTTACTTGCAGTTGATATCACATTAAACTTTCCTGGGTGAGTCTTATAACTTATTGTTTGCCGAGCCCCCACTTTCCCCTGAGAACTAGTGGTAAGTTCCGTGTCATTGCGTTAGCAATCGTGTCACGGACTTCGTTATCGTAACATCCAGGTGTTGCCCTGTTACGAATGTTCTTCCTAAGGCAATAAATCTAGTGAAATAATTCTAGTGCGCTGTGAACTTCAATGTTAGCTACAGGTCAGTCAGATTTAAGAATTGTTGTAGTCTAGTTTTAAGTCAGAAATTTCGGACAATCCAGCTTGTCTTGGTTTAATATGTTGATGCTTGTTTCGGATGTGTCTCGGATTGCTGTATTAATTTATCAGTGTCTCACTTGTAAAGTTGTTTAAAAGCTTCTTTAAACGTCCTGCGGTTTACTGGAGGTTAGGAGCGTAATTACCCGTAAAATAGTATGTTTTAAGAACATAAAGTAAAGTGTTCCTAAAATGCTAGCTCAACAGAGAACATGCTGGAAGCTTTAGAATTAAATCTGAGCAGCGCATTCGAATTTCAAATAACTGTTACCGAGAATTTATAGGGTTGGGAAAATTTGTGACAGAGGCCCCCTACTGAAGCGTCTTAGATTAATTCCTATTAGTTTTGTCTAAGTTTATAGAGGGCGTCATGAGGTTTATGTTGGAATTTCTCAGTTTTCAGCCTAAAATTAAACAAACCGAAACCAGCTTGTATTTAATTATTATTTAGCCTAGCTTAGTTGTACTTTAGTTTACTTTAGATTTGGGCTGAAAAATGAGCAAAAATTACCAGGTGGAACACGTGGCGCCCTCTGAAAACTCGGATGGAACTAATAGGAATGGATGTAACACGTTTCAATAGGGACTTTTTAAGAGGTTCAAATTCCCCAACCCTATAAATTCTTGGTACTACCGATAGGTCCGGACATTGTGACAATGCTTCTTAGGTCCAGCTCCTGGTTGTCACAAATAACCATCTCCAAATCGATCGACAGGCCAATCATCGGTTTACCATCATTCACAGCACCCTGTGGTGTGTGCTTTCCGTTCCATTACCTCTACAGCATTGGTTTTCAACAGTGAGCGTATTCTCGGGGGTCGCGATACATAAGCAGGAAAAAAATTATTATTATTTTTCAACCTATGGGGGGTCGCGGGCGTCCTCTAATTTTTTTTTAAATCTTTTAATCTTAAATTTTTTTCCCCTGAAATTTATGATTAATAAAATTAATTAATTGTAAGGTACTTTTATCTCTTCAAAAATCTAATTCTAATCTCTCCATTCTGACAACTTATCTTTCTAATCTAAAAACAACTTTGTGGGCGTAAAAAATCGGGAACCACTGCTCTACAGAGTGCTCACGAGTTAAGCAGAAGCGCTCGGCTCGTAAGGTACAACATACGTAAGAAACCCAAGTTGTTGATGTTGGATGTTTGACACAGATTAGGTAAATCACGCAAATTTAGAATTGTCACTCACCAGAAAATTTGGTCCTCCATGACGAGCAAAAACTTCATCAATTAAAGCTTTAGCAATGGTCTTTTTACTCGTTTTTTACTAATAGTGAGACATTTTTTTCTACGGCAATTGTTGAGTTTCCAAGCTAGATGGAAGTACGAAAAATTGTTTCTTAACTCCAGGCAACTGATCCAAACTCGTCCTATACGACGTAAACATGACGTCATGGAGCTGAGATCTTGCTGTGCCAAGTGAGGCAGGTTTTTGTTGCTTAGTTTACTCTCACTTCCTGATCCAACATGGCTGCCGACACCAGAATTAGATGAAATGGTCGTGTTTCTAAACTGTGGGAAAGTGAGATATGGAAAATGTCTAAATTTAGAAACAAAATCTAATTAAACAGAGGTCAATAAACATCTATATGTTGCTATGGCGCTCAAGCAATTTGTTGCTGAAAGTAGATGTGGCTACGATTATCGCTAAATTTCTTCTCTTGACAATGCCGAATGAGACATTGCCGTTTCTGAACTGATAGCGTTTGAATGTGTTGCGGGGCGTAGCTAAGAGGAATCCGTTTCACTCTTCCCTACAGTTGGAAACACGACCAATTACAATAAATTCAAATCTTTGGTGGGCCCGCAAGAGATCCCTTAATGTGAAAATACAGGTGTTCCAGACATTCACTTGTAGGGCCACCAGTTTCACCTCTTTTACGAGTTTGAACCGATTTGAGGGCTTCACAATAATTTCTACATGTATGTAATTTGAAATACATTTTGATGCATGGGCCCAATGTGTAACGGCAAACATGAGTTTAATAGCATTAAATTCTCTGATGAGTACTAGTAAAAGTGTACAGTAACCTAATAAAAATGTTCTGCAAGGAGTGTGGAACTATGTTTTCAATTTGGGTACAAATTGCGTCCTTATTACGTCAAGATAATTGCTTTATTCTCGTAGTTTTTAACCAATTTACGTACTGATGGAGAGTTGAATCAAATCTATTCGCCTTAGTTTCACCCTTGTATGTTAACAACACAGTCAAAAGTGTATTTGTCCTTTAATATTTCCTTACTAATTTGGTCCAACGTGACTTATTCTACATCAATTTGATTGCATAAACAATCATTTTTAGACGAGTAGCATTTTTGGCCAGTTTTCTCATCAGCAGCTGGTTTTTCCTCCCATCCTAAATTCCTAAATTAGCCAATTTCATGTTTGGCGTACAATTGTGTTGATATTATGAACAAATATGATTAAGTCATTACAAACTGTAAGCTTTATTCAGAAACAGGCTATTATTATTTCGCTTACCAACAAAATAACTATCTTCTCATGCCGCGTAACCATGGTATCGCTTTCATGGCAGCTTTCAATGTTTAACCATGTTTTTCATCAACTTCTGAACTTTCAATTTTTCTTTGTTTGTAATTTTAAGATTTTTTACATGATTCAGAAAGCATGATCTTTCATTTGAAACCTTTACCACCTTTTTGCGTAACGTAGCTCTCGGGAATAATAAAAAAAAGGGTTTTACGAGCGTTAACCACTCATGGTCATCTGCCCGAAGCCCTAAGGCCCTATGTCTGCAACAGCCAGATTCCCAGGCGGTCACCCACCCAAGTATCAGTCCAGCCCAATGCTGCTTAACTTCGGGGATCTGACGAGAACCGGTGTTTCCAGCACTGCAAGGCCGCAGAATAATCTCAAGTTTGTAAACAAAACTCAATATCGTAGTCTACTAATAAAGGCTTAGTCGCGCTTCGTGCTCCTCAGCCTAAAGAAAACCCCCGCACGTGCGGGGGCTGCGGGGTGCTGGCTAGGGCTCTGTTTGTGAGCACAGTGAATTTTTTTAAGTCCTGTAGGTTAGACGCTGATTTTGAGTTGGCGCGCTGTTGGTTGGGAGGCCGGGACTCTAACCACTGGGCGGCTATTGTTCCGTTTGTTTGGGGTCCATGTGAACCGTCACAGACTTAGCGTTGTGCGTTGGGTTTTTGGCCTTCCCCTTTTGGAGATAATTGGTGGTAAGGCGTTGGCATCCCAAACGTGTCTCGTAACTAAGATGTCTGTTAAATGATGGCGTGACAGACGGTCTAACGCAGCAAATTAATTTTCAGTTTAGCCAGTTACTTGCACACCATTTTCACTCAGTTCTAGCCGGGTATCACGAATTCAAACTACAAAAACGCAGCCAGAATCCTCAACAAGTTTTGCTTTGTTCATATTTAGTTGACGTTTCTGCATTAACTAAGATAGCTCTTAAATTGTGGAGGTAGCAACAGTATAGGCCTACTGGCAAACAAGACGGCAAACTCTATTTTGAGCTTTTTTCCCCACATTTTTACGAATTTTAAGAAGTCTTCCGGGTGTTCCCCGACGACTAACTCCCATTTAAAAAATATGTATATATATATTCTTCAACTTTGTTATATGTTGTCCCTCGTGATTGGAACTTACCCAGCCCTGCAGGGCCAAAGATGCAGTTTGTGTCTTAAATAAATCAGTCCCTTACTGTCTTGGGATTAATCTGTCCGTGGCGTTGACTGAGGGATGCGGGGCCCAGTTTTACCAATGCACGTAGATCATCTACCTGACCGCTACTTAAGGACGCTTTATTAACTACAAATTTACAGAAGTGAACGAAGTCGAGATTTATCAAGGGTTAAAAGACAAGATCGAGAATGTGGTCACCAAGATCGAGGCAAGATTGCAAGTACAGGAGTCGAAACAGCGCCAAGAATATTTATTTCTCGTCTCGTCTTGTCCTGTCGCGACAGAATCACCGGAAATCGTTCTGAATTTGAAATGTTTTCCCGCAATTTTAGAGATGTAATTTGCATACGAATTCATTTGAAATTTTTTTTCACACTTTTCAAAACCAAGTACGTCCTGGCGATGTGAGGGGTTAAGGAAGTAATTTGGGGAAACCTAGTACATTCTGGTCCTGGTAATGAAGGGGTTAATGAAATAATTTGGGAAACCTAGTATATCCTGGTAAAGATGGTGTTAGGGAAGTACCGTAAATTCTCTAATTGTACCCCGGGCTACTGGTTAAAAATCAAGCCATTTTGACCCGGCTACAATTAGTGACCGGTTGCAACTAGAGACCGGCTACTACAAAATTTAGAAAGGAAATTTACGGTATCAATACATGGAGAACAGTGTCAGACATGAAAACAGGTAAATAATATCATATGACTGCTTTTACCATTACTGTTTAATTACCTAAACATGGAGGTAACCATTATTAATAAGATTTTTTTCAAAATCAAGCCGTTTTGACCCGGCTACAATTTCAGACCCGATTACAACTATAGACTGACTACTACACTAAATCCTGATTGGAAAAACACCAAGCTACAATTGAGGACACGGGCATAAATAGAGGATTTACGGTAATTTGGGAAAATCAAGTACATTCACGCAATGAAGGGGTTAAGGAAGTAATTTGGGAAAACCTATTACATCCTGGTAATGAATGGGTTAAGGAAGTAATTTGGGAAAACCTATTACATCCTGGTAATGAATGGGTTAAGGAAGTAATTTGGGAAAACCTAGTACATCCTGATAACGAAGGCGTTAAGGAAGTAATTTGGAAAAAAAAACAAGTACATCCAGGCAATGAAGGGGTTAAGGAGGTAATTTGGAAAAAAACTAGCACATCCTTGTAATGAAGGGGTTAAGGAAGTAATTTGGGAAAACTTAGTACATCCTGATAATGAATGGGTTAAGGAAGTAATTTGGGAAAACCTATTACATCCCGGTAATGAAGGGGTTAAGGAAGTAATTTGGGAAAACCTATTACATCCCGGTAATGAATGGGTTAAGGAAATAATTTGGGAAAACCTATTACATCCCGGTAATGAATGGGTTAAGGAAGTAATTTGGAAAAAAAACAAGTACATCCAGGCAATGAAGGGGTCAAGGAGGTAATTTGAAAAAAAAAATAGCACATCCTTGTAATGAAGAGGTTAAGGAAATAATTTGGGAAAACCAAAAAATACATTTGAACAATAAATCAAGTAAATAGCTTCCTAAAGTATGACCCTACTTCGACCAGAAAAGTAAATACTTTGGAGACATTTTCCAGCCTTAGTAAGCGTACCATGTCACACAATCAATACATATCTATAAGTTTTATTGTATTGTTTCCTTCTTACAGCAAGGTTAGCATAATATAGCAAAAATATCATTATGTGTACTCCGTTACGTTTATCAGCAAATAAAATAAATATAAAAAAAAAAAAACTAATATAACCTAGTAACTGTAACAAAACTTAGTGAACTTTTATACTAATTTACAGAAGATTATCTGCGTCTGTTACTAAATTGCTATTGTTTTTAAACTTGAGTCATAAATCCAATTGTTCTTTGTTACGTATATTCCAATTTACAGACGACTATCAGTGTCTTGTGTTACTAAATTGCTATTTTTTTAAAACTTGAGTCACAACTCTAATTATTCTTAATTTGTTGTGTGTGTTCCTATTTACGGAATAGTATCGGTGTGTGTGTGTTACTAAATATACTATTTTTCTTAAACTTGAATCGTATATCCAATTATTCTAAGTACACGTGAACTCGTCACACAAACCGCGAGTGAATTCAACTCCAACTTGGGCCAACCTTCCGAAAGAACAAACTGTCCAACTCATAGCCTGATTCCCCACGACTATCATCCTCATCTTCATCCTCGTCATCATCGTCATGCTTTCGGGACTTGCCTGAAGCTTTGCGCTGTGAACCCATACTCACATCAATACTCCCATACAATTTGAACCCTACTGACCGAAATGAGGACATAATTTGATTTAGAAGACCTCTAGCGAACACGGCATCTGCTGCTTCGGCATACCAGGGATTCCCATGCAACTTCAGTTCGAGTGATCCTTTATATTCCTTTTCTCCTTGGATTCCCCTTTGCCAGTAATTTTGCACAGTTTTCTTTAGATGAGGCATTAAATCCTTTGCACCTATCAGCCTGATTCGATCACCCTTATTAAAGCTCAAGGCAAATATCTGCACACTGGAGTCCTGGCGGGCCGACTCAAAAAACATGGTATCTTTGTCGTCTGGTTTTTTGCTGATATCAATAGACTGCACAAGATTCCACCCGCTTTTTGCCATGTACGACAAAATACCGCAGATGAGAAGTATGACCGAGACAGACTCGGTATCTCTTCCGCGCCAGGGACCTCCTTTCAACCTGAACTCATGAGCCCCGTAATAGTTTCGTTCACCTTTAATTTGCTGTTGCCATGCAGCCAAAATGGCATCTCGAATCCCGTCAGTAAGCTGTGGTGGAACGCCAATGAGACGAATTCTGTCAGTCGTGTTGAGGGAGATGGAGCAGACGGCTCGTGAACCCATTTTTGATGAGACTTGGCCTGTAAAAATAAAAACAAAATGTTTTATTGCAATGTTTATCACAATAAAGCTGACCAACTGCATCTTAGCTCCTCCATAACTAACATAACAAAAGATAGTTTAGGAAGTTCCTAAATCGGTTATCTACGCCACATGAATAACTTTTGCATGTTTGGCAGAAGGCGGCCAGGGAAAACGTTGGTGGAGATCTGTATTCTCAGGTGTAAATCGATCACGTCACTGAGGGATAAGAATAGGAGACTAATCGAAGCATCGAGTAGAGGATTCCCGCTGAAATTTTCCTCATGATAGATGTCACACGGATGTAGAGCCAATTATAAGAGGCCTTAGGGCTGAAACGAACTCAACCTATTCACAAACATTCAATGGTTGGGAAGTCCGGCTCTACTGAAAACCCAACCACTTCTTGAAAGCTCGGAGGCTAGATGCCAGTGCTCAGTCCACGACTTTTGACAAGGCAGGAGTTCAGTTTTCTGCTTATCAAAAGCTGTGCACAGGGCATTTGTATACTGTGTGGTCAGCTGACGTAAATAAAACCGTAACTTACCAATACAAAGAGCTTGAATCTGTTTCCAGTTATTTATACTATAAAATAGCAGTCCGCATAGTTTAATGAGACATCTACGAGAAAATGAACTTTGCCAAAATCTCCCCTCAGGGCTTTCTTAGCTGAGATTACAAAGAAATGTGTTGTAAAAATAAAAGCAATCCATGACTGTGAAATAAATATCAAAACAGTTCATGACGGCCAAATAAAAATGAAAGAGTCCATGACGGTCAAATAAAATTAAAAACAGTCAATGACTGTCAAACCCGACTGATGATTGAACAGTAAAATGACAAAAATCTTCAACAATGTGCAATTTCAATACCTTTTTTAAAACATATACCAAGTAACTGCAGGGAAAATACGGTAAGTAAGCCTGAAGCAGAGTAACGCAATGCTTCCTGTACCGATATGACACTCTGGTAACTCAGCTAATGCTTCCAGCATGGAAGTGTCATTTCAGCATGGAGCGTTCGTCACCATACCCTTTTTATACCAGATGCCGGTAGAGAGAGTAAAATCGAAGCAGACAAACTAATCCAACTTATTGAGTTCTGTAAGTATTATGTCATTACTATTTACAGAAAAGCAAAGGTGCTAAATATAACAATATCGAAATGCTTAGACCAGAAAAAAAATTTAATCAGAATTGATATCCACTCTACCTTCCCCATTCATCTTTCTTCCACACATGACTTAGAGCATGTCCCAGAGACACAAACAAAGATAAGTCAAGTTTTTTTTAGAGAATACTGACAGAAGTGTTATTTTCCCACATCATGTCAAGACTTGATTTTACACTGGGAGCAAAAATTTCGTACACCTCGTCTCGGTTCTGATCCAGCAGTCTTCGGTTTTGGCCACGATTGTTGTGTTCATTGCACCACACATGAACTTCGCATCCTGACGTAAAGAGTGTGCACGCATAAGCTTCACGTTTTGGTCACAGTGATGCATCAAGGTGGGGAGTAGTGTTTCGCACAATATGAGAGAAGTCCAAGACTTGTACCAGTAAGTTATGAGACGAGACCGATACACGGAAGCGATGCAATACTGAATGAGTCTCGTTTGTTCTCAACCCACTTTTTCCCGTGTTGGTACCCCCATTGCCCAACTCCCACTGAACACTTTAATCATCAATGACGATTTTCTGTTCCTTCTGGAGATGATGAGAGCTCAACTTCTCCGACGATCAACGAGGCATAGGTATGTATTTTAACGTACACGTAAATTACTACATGCCAACACTGGCACAAGAAATCGAAACTGAACCCAATATTGGGATTCCCCAGGGTTCGACTAAATTGCAGTCTCAACAAGATCAATACAATGTTGGGTTTCTGGTGGCAAGAGGTGCCTGAAGGAAGGCTCGTCTCGCCTCACATGAAACACTACTGGGGAGTAGTTTTTTATTCGGTGGAATGAATAGAACTGTGTTTGTATTGTCTTAAACACCACAACTACAAAATCCACATATTATACATGTTCCTCATCTGTGGTGAGAAGGTTTCGCTCAAACACACTACACAGACAGTAAATGGCATCCGTGGTGGCAGCAAAATTCGATATTTGAAACCGAATCAGCACGAAATTGGAACATTAGTGCAACACTGGATTCCATAAAACTGAATGAAGACCTTTCGCATATTCCTATATCCATTCTTTATGAACCCTTTTTTCAGGGTACACTGAAGAAATGATTAAACCCTTCGCATCACCGGACGATACTGGCACCGTGCTACCTTCAAGAATGAAAAACAATACATCCCATCGCGCACCGTCAACAATGTGACGGGTCCCTGATCACCCCGAACCGCATGGGCGAGCACAGACCAGTCGTAGAGTCCCAACTTCCAAGCTCACATGTTTCGTTATCCAGTGGCCCAGTGACCCATCCTGACCCAAGGACACAGTCTGTCCCAGTGACTTGAATTTTTGGTATTTAACTTTAGGACGTTTTTTAAAGGAATTCAAGACTTTGTATGAACGCTGCCAGCACTCAGCAGCTATGAGATGTATTCTTGCTAGGGTTATGCTATAACCGAAATTCGGTTTTGATTTCGTTCCCGGATATTTGCAAAAGCTAATAGAAGTTTCTTTCGGTTGCCGAATAACCGTGAAAAGATGTTAACGAAACAGTTGATCATACCACTATTCAACTAGGAATGTAATTGGGTTTTGTCTTACAATCACAATTACTCGGGCGAGCGAGAGATGCGACAATACTGGAGTTTTCCAATCATTGCGCTGTAAAATAAAATTTAATTCAATTTAACTAGCTGAAGGGGAATCCCAACTTCAGCCCTGCCTGCTTAAACTGCTTACGATTTCATTCAAAAACACTACACAGGCCGCTAATGGCATCGGTGGCGTCAGCAAAATTTTGAATTTAAAACCGAATCTGCACAAATATGAAACATTAATGCAACAGTGGATTCCCTTCCCTTCAGTGGTATGCGGACACATAGGCACCGGATAAGTAGGCATGACACACATAGGCACCCGAATTTAGGCACTGGATAAATAGGTACCCAGACAAATAGGCACCCAGACAAATAGGCACTCAACCATATAGACACCGGACAAAGTTTTTAAAAATTTTTTTCTTACTTGGAATGGCTTGCCCTCACATTGAGGGGGGGGGGGGGAATTTGCAGTAATATTTTCGTACCCTTCAAAACTGCTAAAGGCTTGTTGGCATCTTTATTACACTAGCATCTCTGATGTATTGTTGAGTTAGCCGAAGCGAGCGTGGCAGCACGAACAAGGCAGCATAATTTGGACCATTTAAATCACAAACATTAAAATTTCGAAAAACTGCGAAATAACTTCACCCCCCCCCCCTCCCAAAAAAAAGTTCCACATAAATAAGTGTCTCAGATTTAAAAGAAACAATAGACGGAATTTGAGGGAAATCCACCCCAATTTAAACAAAATATATTTTAAAAATGTGGTGCCTATTTATCCGGTGTCTGCATGTCTGAGTGCCTATTTGTCCGAGTGCCTATTTGTCCGCGTGCCAATTTGTCCAGTGCCTAAATTGGGATGACCATGTGTCCGGTGCCTAATTATCCAGTGCCTATGTGTCCTTCATTTCATCCCCCTTCAGCTAGTTGCCGAGTTGGGAGTTCCACTTTGCAACCCACTGGGTCAGACTGGGTCACACTGGGTCGTTTACTGTAATGACCAGTGAACCAGCTAATATAATGTGACCCAGTGACACAGTCCAACACTGCTGTATAATTGCTGTGGTGCCGACGTGTGAATTTATTCAGATAGCAGAGAAGGTAACTTTAACTGTACTGTAGTGTCGGCGGCGGCCTATCTTGAGTTCTCCGCAGAACGAACACAGATAATCGATAGTACGTTTTCAGTAGCAGAGTACCTTGTTGATATCCAAGATGGTTACAAAAACAATGGCGGCCATCGATTAAAGCCACCCCATCCAGGAAGACGTAGCCGTTCACAAAATGCTTGCAGGACTCAAGATACACCGCGCACACAATACAATTTGTAAAGTGTAGCCTATTCATGTTAATACTTTTGAGTTTTGGTTTCATGCAATACAACTTTCATAGTCACACCCGTAGCATGCATTCGATGCCTAGTGAAAAACCAAGAAGAGTTACAAGTTGGGTGGTTTTGGAAGGGGGTGTCACAAGCGAAGGCATCCAGGTGGAGACTTAAAAACGAATAAAAAAAAAAAGGCGGTGGGAGGGGAGTTACATTTAGAAAAAAAGGAAGGCAAAAAAACAATCCAGTAATCAGAGCTAACTCGAAAAAAAAATTTATAAAAGACATCACAATTTGTTTACCAGCTCTCTTTAACTATTTGTAGACCTATTAATTTTCAAATAAAATTTTGTAATTACGATTTTAGAGTTTTGTTACGATTCATGAGAACGGGTAGTCGGGAATTGGGGGCGGGGGGGGTGAGGGGGGAAGGTGAGTGCCCCAATGTGTGGACACAAGCAACCATATGTTGGTGTTGGATTTATAAGGGGGGAAAAGAGGGCAAATGCCTCCCCCCTCCCCCTTTACGTAAAAAAATAATAATTAAAATATTATTTAATACGTGGAAAATTGTCAAACACTTGGGGCCCCGAAATCCTGCAACTCCTAGGGTCTCAGCACGTATAAAGACTTTCCCAAGACTGATGTTCCGAAACACCTAATAATCCTAGGCGCCACTGATGTTCGCAAATGCCTAATCAATAATTCTAGGTGTCGCAACGGGGTAATTATGGAGTTTAAGCGAATCACTCCAAATCACTCAATTTTTTTTACTAATCGACGCATATCATCATCCTCTTGCCAAATCACATTAAAAAACCGGGGGGAAACGTGTTTTAAGGTGAAAAAAACCATTGAAAACACGTAAAACGATAGTTACGATCGTGTTGAAGCGACGGCCATATCGCAGGAGACAGAGTAACGAGAAAACCTGATTTGCATCGCAATGAAAGGAGACGGAAATTACCTAACCTATAAACCTAACAAACCTAACCTAACAAACCTAACCTAACCTAACCTAACCTACCTAACCTAACCTAAAAAAAATAACAATAAAAAACGCAGACAGCATAGTTTTGGCACATTACTTTCCGTTTTCGCGATGCCAACTTTTCGTGCTACTCTGAATCCCGGAACATGGCCGCCGCTTTACACGGCCGGGCCCACCGTGTTTACATGGTTAAAAAACGGGTTTGGAGAGCTAAAAAAACGTGTTTACATAACCAAAAAAAAATATTTCCCCCCATTTTTGTAACGTGAAATGAGAGGAGGATGAAGATTTAGGTCGGTACGTACCAAAATTGAGCGATTTATCGTGGTTCGCCTAAACTCCATAAATACCCGCAGCGGTGTGGTCCTGGTACGTCACCACGGTCACGATATTTTTGGAATTGAAAATGTGCTAAACCACCGGGCAAACGTCAATCTTAATAACATATCCTAAATCATCGTTTTTAATATTAGGGGTAAAATTTTATATCCAAAAACTGCACAGGAAAACACATAATCTTAACGGAAGGACATGATCACAACATTGTCTTTTTCCATTTGTTCTATAGCCTAACGACTAATATCAAGCATACAATCTAATTTTAAAAAGTCAGGGTCTTCGTGCCTAACCCTACGACCGATATATAATTCTCAAACTACTATCAAGGCGCCCAAGCTGCGTTATACAGTTGTTGTACACATACCTTCACATTGGGCACAAAATTCACTCGTTCAATTTAGGTAATAAACATTGCAAACGTTAAGTTTCAAAATCCAAATGCATGATTAATTTTTGCTTTATTAAGTTTGCCCAAGATGTTGGTAGGGCAGACAATGTTTGGTTGGGATCCAGTCTTGAAGGCCAGTGGTCCCAGACGACTTTTTTTTTTTTTGGTTAAACCATGACAGGAGACGGAGATAATGAGAAACTACTATTAACAATTCCCCTTCCCACCACCCCGTTCTGCACCGGTTGTCACGTTATAATTAAGTAAATACGAAATGTAAAAAATGTCACTGTGCACAGTTTTAAATTCTAGTGTTCTGCTATCGTGGATTGTACCCATGATTTCCTCTCTTTCGAAACCTTGATCCCTTGGGTTTTACGAATTTCGCTTGGGTTTTCGAAAATGATGAATTGGTAGCCAATTTAAGCCGAGATATACCTTCATAACTTTTTTACGGCAAATAACCAACGGGAAGCCAGCAAAGGCAGCCACCAGCCAATCACGCCTCGTTAACACCGATAAAACGACTACACGGTATTTTATCCGATAAAACTACTCGGCTTCGTACCTCCATGTTGTTTTTAAGATTGAATCGTCTGTTTCCTGGTCACTGCCACATAACGCAAGTGTGACAAAACTACATTTAGTAGGCCTAAACCACTTTCTGAACAAATACGACGTACCCGATAGTCACGTGATGTATGACGTGACTTCCCAGCAATGCACGATTAATCTTTGGTTGCATGGTGACAGAATGATCGGCGGTTGGGAAAATGCAAGCAGTGGAACGAAAGTGCATTGAAAAAAGAGAAGCACAAAATGCACAAAGTCAACACAACCTGACGTTTCGAGCTGACTCCATATCATTATCAAGGGAATAAAAATCACAATGCACTTAAAATTGCGTAAAGGCTCAAACAGACTGTCGAATACAGGCAAAACTGCCTAAGCCAAAGCAACAAGTTGTTGGTTTGACTTAGGCAGTTTTGTCTGCATTGGGCAGTCTGTTTCCTACCTTTACGCAACATGCAAATACACATTTTTTTTTTCAAATTTGAAATGAATTCGTATAAGAATTGTATCACTAAGTTGCAGCAAACCAACCGTTTCAAATTCACAAATTCACGCTGATCTCTTTAGAATATGCTAGCTTACAGACCTTCGCCCGGACCCTCCCCCATCCCACCCTCCCCTTACACGCACACACATTACAGGAGGCCTTTGTTAAAAAAAAAAAATTTTGGGGGAAAAGTTCGAAATGAAATCCTAAGAAAACTATCTTGAATAAAGTTTCAAATTCACGCAGATTTCTTAAAAATACGCTAGCTTGCAGTAGTGCTTCCCGAGGCCCCAGCAATACTTTTCCGGGGGGGGGGGGGGGGGCGACCCGCCCCAATTCGACCCTGGTTGCAATTAACATACTTGTTGATTTACTTTGGGTAGGTTAAATGTTTCTTTGTAGTCTTCTCGGCAGGATTACAGTGTTTTCAGGTGAATAAAAGTATATTGTTATTTTTATTATTTCTGTTGCTATTTAACGCCACCTATCAGCGTAAATGTACAAATCCTACAAATTTTCGGCATTCTCTGAAGGTTCCTTTTTTTTTTACCCGTTTTTACACAGTATTAAACAGTCGTAAAACTCATGACTTTACATATCATGCAAACGGTATGTGATGCCATCTACTCGCAAATCGTTGAATCAGCCGCCATTTTTTTTTTCACGTAATGACCACGACAGGTTGCAAAGTCAGGCTTGTAATGTAGTGGGTCATGCCTAAAGCCAAATGACGTCATTACTCGGTAAGGGGAGACACCTGTTGAGGTAAGCGTGCAATATTTTCCAAACCGTTTATCCAAGCATATCATAACCTCCTATTATGAATAAAGATGGCAGCAGTTTATTTGTCATTATGCAACAGATGGTATGATTCATGTCATGGTAGATCATGTTACGCATCTTCGAGTTAATATTATAATAAGGATTAAAATGGCCTTAAGTGATTTTTTTTTTACGGTGATGTGAATGATCTGACGTTTTTTTTTGTTTTTTTTTTCGTTTTGTTGTGGATTTTTTTTTCACCTTCGCTCAGAGGGGTTTGGTTTCCGGCAATATACAATCGTCAAGTGTGTTGTTTTATGCGATGCGGTTAGTCAGACGCATTTAGCGCCGAAATCATGCTACTAGAAGTAAGTTGAGTGATGATTGGCTAAAGAGCCGTTGTCATCGTAACGTACAGCGACCAAGTTCCCAACGATATTGGCCAACCGTTGAAACCCCCTCCCTAACGGAAAACGTGGAAAATGCAGGGAATTTAAACCTCGCTTGAAACTCAGGGAATTTTCACGAAAATCCTAGAAAACTCAGGGGAAAGCAAAACCACACTTATCAGAGGCTTTGACCGAAGTGCGTTAAAGGCACATAAATCCCTCCGTTCTGGCCGCTTTACTCTGCGTCACCTACGCTAAAATATAGTTCAAACGACCGCAGCGCGCATTGCTCTAGACACTAGTCATACTCATTTCGGAGCCGCTGCAACGTGACACATCGTACGACCAAGTCGCACTCTTGAGCGAAGGATTAATTATCCTTCCTCCAGGGCCGCGGCTTGCCAGCGATGTGGCGGGAGTTATATACCGCTCGGACCGAGCCGTTTAAAACAAGCCTAATAACATTCACGCGCCACTACTGACATCTGCATCGTACCCTTAGACCAGCAAATGAAAGGTAAATCAGTTTATATAAAACTATTTCCGGTAATGTATCGAGTTAAACTGTTAAAATATACCGGAGGGAGTTATGTGCCTTTAAATGCAGCTGCTTAAATCTGCGTTCAGTCGGCTATGATATGTAAAACTGTGACGCAATTCCGCTGTGGGTAAATCTGTGATCGGTAGGTTATGATTATGTAAAACTGAATCTATAAATTTGTTCCCAAATCGCTTATCGATTCCCCAGATCATTACGAAGGTTGTTGCGTTACGAATTTCCGTGACAAATTTCAGACAAAATCGAAACCGAAATTTCTTAAAATGACGCTATAAGTAATTATTTTTTTTCTGTATTGTAAATTAATATTATGATAAAAATTCGTTTTACTTAATATAAATAGTGTGAGCAATGACGTCACAAAACCGAACGAAGCCGACATTTTCCGAGTAGCCTCTAACCAACCCTCGACCCACATTTCCCCGAAATTGAAAAACACCGCCACCGCCATTTTTTGCTAAAATTGCCAAAGAGGGCTCCTGTACGCTGACATCAGCAATAGTTCGTGTACTGTGGACGACAGTTTCGCGCTTGTTAGAGGTCAGCACTTTTTAATTTCGAATTACTAAATCTGTGAAATCGAAATCGGTGAAATACCTTCTAACCTTCAACTCGCCCACACTTGCACTTTAATTTCGTCGGATCATGATTGAAGAACTGTGTCTAGTTTTTGAGATGTGGCTGACTCAATTTGCTCGAGGCCCCTTTTTTTGGCACAACCAGTTTAATTCGACGTGTGACAGGTCTTATTAAAAGTAGCCGCACCTATCTCCAAGCATCAGTCCTATTGGTTCAAATCGCTGGAAAAAATTTTACAGAAAAGGTTTTATTGGAATCGAAATAAGTAAACATAATTTTATAGCTGTGTATAATAATTTGACTAGCTGAAGACTATGCTATGCACGGGTGGTGTTTGATGCACCGTTGAAAACATTGGGACGCTTTGCCTTCTCATGTGTTTGTTGCGAAAGGCGTGTATCCAGTCTGTCTTTTTGTGCCCATCACCGGCTAGGAAACGCTGATTTTCGTTTGCTTCGCTCACTCAATCAGCACCTTCCTTCGTCCGGACTCCATACACTTACATAACATATGGATCTTAACACCGGAAATAAAGGGAATACGCCTTTGTACTCTGGGAATAAATAAATATACCTTTTGTACAGCAAAGTATAAATCGTTAGCTCTCCAGCTTCGTCAATGTTGTTCAATATTTACCCAAGTTTCACTAATCCTTTAATTTTAATCACCTACAACGACAGAACCTTTAGCCAGCGGTTTAATATTAAGTTAAATATACGTGGCAACTGTTGATTGGAGGAATTGCGGGACAATTGAGTCAGCCTTGTTTTCTTTCTTTAATTCTGATTCAAGGGGTTTTATACGACTCTGCAAATTTTCGCTTTGTGTTTTCCTTTTTTAAGCCGTCTATTTGCAATCGTAATGCAATTTCTACGAAAATGATGGGTTCCTTTTCGCTTCCGGAGTTTCTGTATGATTAAACCATGCGCTATGGGTGTTTGCCGTGACCTCACCATGAGTTAGCCAATGACGAACGAGAACAACGGCTGTTTGGCCGTCCGATTGGACTAGCCCAGTCACGTGATATACACGTCACACCAAACAGCCATGGCGCGTGGTATAGTACTTAACAATAGTCATATTGAAAAGTCGCAGTCTGGCGGTGTTGACGACGACTGTGCTGCCATCCAGTGAGAGGTAGTGTAATCAACGCTGCCATCCAGAGGTAGTGTGTATCTTTGTAAAGACATTGTTGTTGACAATCAAACCTGCATTGCTACTGTTATCATTAGACGGGTGTCCGTCTGGGTAGCATTTGAGTGTTTGGCTCTGTGGGCCCGTTAGAACTCAAATAAAAATCAAATCAAATCAAATCAGTATGGGTAGGGTATCCGTCTGGGTCGGATGGCCGTTTTACAACACTGCAACTCGTTTTTATTAATGTAGATACACTTGATTGAAGCATTGTGGTTTCAGAAATTTTGAAGTAAAGGTTAAATCCACCATCACTATAAACCATACC
>JAHWFP010256520.1:0-26760 GCA_023313725.1 Lithobius niger
GAAGCTACATCTCAAGCAGGCTTCGATACAAGGATTTCATGCTCATGTTGCGAGTCACAAAGAGGCCACAAGTTTACCACTGCTTATTTTGGTGCACTTACACAACTTTACTTCTACAACTAAGTGGCAGTGGCCCAACAATGCTATCCTAGATGATTTTTTTTAATATAGCGACTGGTAAGGGGGATTGTAAGAGGGTTATGCAGGTTTGTCTGAACCATGACACTCCCGATACTAAATAAGTGCTGGTTTTTAATTCAGATTGTAGGCTATGTTGGTTTCTCTTTTTTTATTCGGAAATGTAATTTTTTCTACCTGCCAGACCAAACATGGCTAAACAATAGGCCGTATTCTGTAAAGGAAAGAGGGAAACAAGCCAAACAGCAAAAAACATACACCAGAAAAAATCGTAGTACAGTATGCCACCTTTAAACTCTTACGTTTCATTGAGTGGCATGACTCAGATTCGAACTGGCAACCCATTCTTTCCTCAGATCATTGACAACGCCTTTATCGATAAGACAACGCTTCCCGTTTGGCTTGTTTTTCTCTTTCCTTTAGAGTTGCATTCTGGCTGCTTTTCATGTGTCACCACTGGATGATAGGGAACTAGAATGAACATATCATGCGGTGTTTTACTTTGAATTTGAGAAGCCATAAAAGCAAAATAATACCGCACTGGTCCGATTGTAAGGCGTCTCGAATATAAAGCAGATTACCATTTTGGGCTCATAAATTCAACAAAATTAAACGGGCACGATTATAAGGCAGGCGACGCTCAGCCAAGATTCTGCCAGTGCCTCTATTACCAATATAGCTGGTACCAGACCGTAGGATATTTCAGACAATGTCGATTCAGAACCACATTTAATCGTCATTACAGTTTTTTTTTGTTGTTGTGGACTCCGTTAACAATTTTTAATGTCCCATTTTAGTTTTTACTAAATAATTCAAACCTACTTGAGCTACTGACTTCTCATTGGCACCAATGGAATCGCGGGAAAAATTGTGTTGAGGCTCAAACCCAGCAAAGTCAAAAATACTCGTCAATATTTTGCGAATTTTCGATAGGAATTTTGTCCATACAAGTGGATGTAAAAATATGGTGCTTTCTTCTGATATTTACATCGCTGCTGTGCTATAGCTGGTCGACGAATATTTTTTAAAAATGCGGGGCTCGTAGCCCTCAATGTGTCTTAGCCAATGTAAATAACAGAAGAAATTACATTAAAACAAACCTGAAGAAGAGGGGGGGGGGATGAGGCTTAATGAAGAAGAAGAGAACAGCACCATATTTTTACACCGGTATGGACAAAATGCCTATCGAAAATTCGCAAAATACTGACGAGTATTTTTCACTTTGAATTTCAGTGTCAACACAATTTCTCCCGTAGATACCGAACATTCAAAGTACAATGGTTGCCTTTTTCCACCAATGGATATTAGGGATCAGCTGATATGACCTTTTACCGATACGATCCGATACTGATGAAGGGTAAACTGATTCGACCGATCTTATCCGACACCGATAATAATAAAAAATACACCACTAAAAATTTAATTTCCATACAAAAGCAACTTAAAATCAGTCAAAATTTGGCTGGGTTATGGATTTGGACGCAGATATAGGACGACGATGCAGTGTTAATGGTACAACCTCGAAAAAAAAATACTGTATTATATTCAGGCTAGTATGCTATGTAATTCAATTCAAAGTTTTAGTAGCAACCAATTTCGACAAACATACGAAGATTGTACCGGTATTCTTCAGGCACTACTTGACTTTCGTGAATGTTTCGAATGTCGAGATTTCCACCCTTGCTGTTAGCAGCTCTTGGTGGACGAGATGGCTGGTGGTGGGGGTTGAATATTCATGATCGGCACAGAAACATTTTAGTTTTGCAGGTGTTGGATGTAAATGCCAAATGGATTCAAGAGCCCTCAGGTGGTTATCTCTGTTAGCATTCGACACAAGCATGGGGGGGGGATTGAGGCTTAATGGCGCGTCGACAACTTGGTCATTAGCGCCAACCTCAGTCACAGTGCAGTGGTCCGGGTTGCCACTGCACCACACATTACAGAGATGTTATTCAAACCCCTAATCTAAATCTTGTCATACATCTGTACCTCCTGCAAAAATTGAAAAACACCGGACAGGAAGACAGACTTATCGCCCAACTGACGCGCAATGTCATGCGGAAGATGGAACCGACGACGAACACCATCAAGATGGCGACAATCAACAAGTAAGTGCCGGACCGTAAGTGGCCGTCGACACCAAGAACATTCAGGAGGGTCAACCCCCCGCAAAAGGAAACAGTGAGTAAGTCGGGTGTGGCCAATGCGTAAACGGGCCAACACAACCTCCTCACGGCGACTGCGGCGACACGCCGAGTGCCACTCCTCGACAGTGCCTTTAATGGCCCGTAACTTATTACCATCCTGTCTGTCCCACAAGGTTTGCCAAAAAGCGTGTAACCTCAGACGCAGAGTTGGAAAGGCATCTGAGGGAACAAGGCTGAGATCCCTACCGAGAAGGCCAGAAAGGGCCCCTTTCGCAGCAGAATCAGCTTGTTCATTCCCTGCTATCCCAACATGGCCCGGGATCCAGCAGAAAAGCACGGTTTTCCGCTGGCCAGGCAAGCGGGAAAGCAAAGCTTGGACACGTTGTGTCAAGGGGTTCCGAGGATTGTAATTCGCCAAGGACTCCAGGGCACTCATGGAATCACTAAAGACAATGAAATGCGTGCCCTCAGCATGGTGGTGGCCAGGGCCGGGCCAAGGCCAGCGAATCTGGAGGGGCAAAGCATAATTTGACGCCCCCTGTCAGGTTTGCCCCCCCCCCCCCCACCACCAATAACTTATACTCTTAAAAAAATGATGACTTATTTGGATGGGTGCCAGACAGTTCGAACCAGAACCAGAAAATTCAGTCCTTTTGCTTATCAGTGGAAAATGTGCCAGTCACATACTGTCTACCGCAACTTGCTTTACTAATCGCTTCCTCCTTACCGAGGGTTCTTACTCACGTGGCAGGCATGAGTTGGCTTGCTACAGAAGTGGGATGGGGATTTAAGGCAATTGGGAATAAAATACCTGACCTTGACAACGATTACGGCTAGTTGATGAATTCTGGTAAAGTTTTTTGGGGTTTATTACCTTTTTATAATCGCTAATCAGTTAAAGTAGGCTAATTTAAAAAAAAAAAAAAATTTTCTAAATTTGAACACCCAAATTTGGCGCCCCTGTTAGTCATTTTGGGGGGGGGGGGCAGCCGCCCCTGCCCCCCCGTACGGCACGGCCCTGGTGGTGGCCTGATTCCAGTCTGTGAGATGCTGTGTCGAAACTTGGTGATCTGCTATTTCGTTGGCTCTTGTGGATGTGATATGATTAAGCTGCCTACCCGTTCTGCCCCCGCAATCAATACGGCGCATACAAAATTCGTGAGGGCAACGCAATCTACGTTGGAGAGACCTGGCGAGGTATTAACATCCGCTTGCGTTATTACATTACCTACACAACCCAGCCAACGGAATATCAGCCCAGCAAGCTTACACAGAGTATTGCAAAGACTGGAACTGAGCCACCACCATGCTTATGTCGAATTCTAGCAGGGATACCCACCTGAGTGCTCTTGAATCCATTACCGTTTAAGTAATGGACTGCAAAAAGAACATTTTGCCAGCCCCCAGCCAGGCTGGCTAAAAATGTTTCTTTTTTGACTAAAACATACTTAACCTGATAATTTAGCATTACATTCTCCTCAATTAATGTCTCCCTGGAGGTTTTTAAGTTGCTTGTAGACGCCTGCTTGCATTACCCTCTGTGCATGCGCAGCCCTCTTTATATAAAAGCGAGAACGTGGATCGTCTCGGCATACATTTTCCTCTCAATCTGTCAGGCGGTGACTCGAGAGAGGAGGTAGGGCTGGCTTAGGGTAAGTATGTTTTAGGCAAAAAAGAAACCATTTTTAGCCGGCCTGGCTAGGGGCTGGCAAAATTTTTTTCTTTGTTTGCCAAACATATTAACCTAATAATTTAGCATTATCAGTAGACCTCGTCAAACGTGGTGGCGGGCACTGATCTGAAGGGGCGCCCCGGGTTGCAAGCAAGCTTCCCCCAAAATTTTATTTAAAAATTTGCACTTTATTCAGAACAGGTTGTTGAAACAGGAAATTGGATCTCTTTCGTAGGGATTGGTGGCCCTGAAAAGGACCGTTGTTTGTGAGGGTCTTGCATTCTTCTATGGGCGGCTTTTGCTTCCTTCTGTGGTTGGCTTGCTTCCTTCTGTGGATGGCTTGCTTCTGCTTTGTTCTGATTGTGCTTAAGGGGGGTTGACCACAGTTCTGGCTGCAACGATTGGTCCCAGCCGGTGTAGCCCCTTTTCTTCTCTTGACATGTTTCTTAGGTAGTGTGAGGTGAATGTCGTTGAATGTCGCCAAGAAGCGGCTTGCAGAATTTCTTCTATTGGGGTGGCGTTATATGCCCATGAAGTCGAGATTGCTCTAACCTCGTGTGCTGTTGCTCTCTCCCTGCTTAAGTTGGCTTTATCGTATGCAATGTCGATTGTTTTCTTAATCCAGCGGGAAATCATAGCGGCTGAAGTTTCTCCTGTTTGGAGGTCAACGGGTAGGAACAGTTGATTTCTGCCTCTGCGGATGTCTCTGTGTTGAGTTCTTGTGAGGTAGAAACAGAGCACTCGGATGGGGCATAGGAGACGTTCTGGCTCATCTCCTGTTAAGTTTGTGAGTGCTGGAAAGATTATGGGTTTTGTTGGTTCAGAGGGCTTTTGTGTTTTGGCTCGGAACCCTGCTCTTGGGTGAAGGGTTACTGAGGAGAAATTTGGACCAAAGATGCAGTAGGACGGGTCTGCTGATAGGGCTTGGATTTCAGAGCAGCGGGCACTGGCTGCTAGTGTCACGAGGAAGACAGTTTTCCTGGTTAAGAGGTGAAGGGAGCTGTCTTGCATTGGTTCGTAGGGGGCTTCCATTAGGGAATGAAGGACGATTGAAAGGTCCCAGTGTGCAACTTGTCTTCTTGATGTTGGTCGATCGTTTTCAAAGGAGCGGAGGAGGGCCGAAATGCGGTAGTCGTCTAGAAGGTTGGTCTTGTCTGCTGCTTTGAATACCGAGTTTAGGGCTGAGCAATACACAAGAATTGTTGAGCCTTTGAGCTTGTCGATGTCAAAGAGGTCGGTAAAAAATCTCAGAAGTTCTGGTAGAGTGGGGTTGATTGGATTGATCTCCCTTGCGAAATACCAATGAAACCATTTGGCCCAGTGGCTGTCGTATATCTTGTTTGTTGATTCCCTGGTGGCTTTTGAGGTGATGCGGGAGGCATCGTCTTGATGAATTCCAGCCTTTTTGAGGATATACAGAAACAGTACCCCCTGACGGGCTAAATGATTTGCCACAAGTGCATCGAACACATTCTGAATAATTTTCGGCAATTTTATTTATGTCTTGATCACCTAAAATCCAACAAACCAACAACACTGATGAATAATGTTACAATACAAAACCTCATGCAATCAGATCCTTTTTGAGGAGTTTGATGATAGTAGCCACGCGTGATGGTTTAGACTAGGAAGGTTTGGCTGAAGTTTTGACCCTTTTTGTTGAGACAGAAGAGGGAGGGTTCTAGGAGTGTCTATAGTAGGGACAGTAGGTGTGGGGACCATGGTGCTGATGGCCATAGTGGGGGTATTAGAAGGAAGAGGCTTTGGCTTTCCTCGGCTTTTTGAAGTGCTTGGGGAAGCAGTTTAAATGGTGGAAACAGATATGCGTACAGGTTGTGCCATGGATATGTCAGGGCGTCGACTGCTAGTGCTTCATCGTCCGGGTTCGGGCTGATGTAGCGGGGAAGTCTGGTATTGTGCCTCGTGGCGAATAGGTCGATCATTGGGGTGCCCCATGTCATGAAGAGATATTCGCAGATGGATTTCTTGAGGCACCATTCCCCTGTCAGTGGTGAGCGACGGGAGAGGGAGTCTGCAATGACGTTCCTGTTCCCTGGAATGTGAAGAGGAAGCAAGGTGGTGATGTTTGAAATGCAAACGTTGAGAATTTCTGAGGTTAGATTGTGAAGTAGTCTGGACTTGGTTCCACCTTCTTTCTTTATGTAAGCTAAAGCTGTGGTGTTGTCGGCTTGTATTTGGACTACTTGGTTCGTAATGATCGGAAGGAAATGCTGTAAAGCGAGAAGGATCGCACGGAGTTCGAGGAAGTTGATGTGATTAAGAGTTTCTTCCTGCCAACTGCCTAATGTTTCCAGGTTGCTTAAGTGGGCTACCCAGCCATGGTTCGAAGCGTCTGTGAAGATAATGTGGTTTGGGGGAGGTGTGTGGAGTGGGACTGTTTTGGTGAGATTCATGACGTCCGTCCACCAAAGAAGGCTGTTGTGAGGGAAGTTGTCGTGGAAAGGAAACTGATGCTCTGGGTTGAGGTGTGGGTTTGACCAGTTATTGATCCGGTGATGGTGGAAGGGCCTTACTCATCCATCGGCCGTAGGGGACGAGTGTTGCAAGTGAGTCCATCTTTCCGATGAGGGAGTTTAGTTCACAAAGGCAGAATGATTGTTGGTTCTGGAATTGACGTGTATGTCAAAGGTCTTCTACCCTGTAGGACGATGGAGAGATTCGGGCCGATGAGAGATTTAATGAGGCCCCTAGGAACGTGAACACTTGTTGCGTGAAGAGGTGTGATTAGGGGAGATTCACGCCGAAGCCTAGTTGGTTTAGGAGATTGATTTTTGTGTCCCTGTCTTGGATAAGACGGTGAGGGTCTTGGTTGTGTAGGGCCCAGTCTTCGAGGTATGTGCTTGCTTTGATCTGATGCTGGTGAAGGTGAGCTAAGATTGGTTTTAAAATCGTGGTGAAAACTCTTGGAGCTGCGTTTAAACCGAAAGGAAGACAACGGAATTCGTAAACCTGGCTGTCGTAGATGAAGCGGAAGAATTCCGTTGCAGATGGGTGGAGTGGGACATGTAGGTAGGTGTCTTCCAGGTCTATGGACACTGTCCAGTCGTTTTGTTTGAAGGAAAGGCATATGAATTCTACTGTTTCCATTTTGAAGTGGGGATTGTCGATGTATTTGTTCAGTGGTTTCATATTGAAAATGAGTCTTTGACCCCCTGTCTTCTTCGGACGGCTGAAGATTGAGCTGTAAAATCCTGGCCCTGGGTTTAGTTTCTTGATGATCGCTTTCTTTGTTAGGAGAAGTGAAATTTCTGACATGAGGGAGTGAGAAACTGGGGCCGTGAAGTTCCACGGGGGTTTTGTTGCAAGCAGTGGTTTCGTGAGGAAGGTAGGCCGAAAGCCTTCTTTTATGATTGCAAGGACTTTGTGGTTGTGCGAAAGGTATTTCCAGGCTGGGTAAAAATGGCAAAGTCTCGCGCCGACAGTGAAGCGAGAGAGCCGGTGACAGTCATTGTTTGCGACGTGAGTTGCGGCTGCCGGGGGATGAGTGTCAGCTGCGGCAGTCGGGAGTTGCAGCGCGCTTCTGGTTGAAGCGTGAGCGAGGCTGTGCCTTGAAAGGACTGTGTCTTGTTGGAAGAACTGTCGTTGTGTGTGGTGTTTGAGGAATCCGGTGGTCTTTCGGGAGAGGGACGGGCGTTCTGGTACCTGTTTGGCTTAGATGACCAAAAGGCCGGCTTGTCTTGTCTGAATGTCTTAGGTTAGCGAGAAATATCCAAATGAGGTGCAAGTGTCGGGATCAATCCCCCGGAAGAACGTGTCAGACTCGTGAAGCAGTTGGTTGCGTACGATGTCTGGTCGATTCGTTAAGATTGTGTGCAGATTTAAGAGCAGCTTTTCTTAAGAATAATGTGTTAATAAATAACGCTCGTGTGGCCCAGTTTAGGGAGTCGTAGGTTGCAAAACTTGTTTTTTGGAAAATCTGGGAAATGAGGGAAGATAGGTTACGGATTTATTCGGGGCTTGCATCGACCGACAGCTTCTCACAAAGAGCGTTGATTGCGGTGTTTAGGACGTCGGCTTGTGAAGCGTCTCGTAAACTTAGGCGTAAGCACTTGTCGTTGTCATACAGGACAAAGGAAGGCACTTCAACTCTTTTAGAGATGGTGAGGGCTGACCCGAAATCTAGCTTGACTTCACTGCACAGGAATTCACATTCACGGTAAGTGTCAATATTCTTGAGGTTGGTTGCGCCGTCACCGTGTGGCCGAAAGAAGCTTGATTCGCGGCCAGGCCGGGGTGCAAGGGGTTCTGTGTCAAGTAGCAAGGGTTCGCCTTTGCCCTAGAGAGAGCCGCCGTTACGAAGCAGGCAAGTGAGGAGGGTTGTTGATTGACCCAAAAGGCTACGGGGTTTTGCATCCTTGTCGCCGAGGGAAAATCCAAAGCCGGTTTTAAGTCCTCTGTTTATCACTGGAGCATCTGCAGACTCGGATGGTTTATGCAGCAAACAGTCTGGGACTGTGTCTTCCACTGTCTTGAGAAGAGATGCCAGAGGGATGGTTGGATCGTCGTTGTTGTCGTCCGGAACATGAATGTGTTTTTCGGCAAGCGATTGAGACGTCTGGCCGTGGTGTAAAGCGACGGGAGTTGTTGCGTTAGGATCGACCGAAAGGGGAGATGAATGCTTACGTTTCTTAGCAGACGGGTCGGAGGTGTGTGACAGGCATTTACGGCTTTCATGGCTCTTTGCTGATGCGACCCAATCTTGTGTGTTAGCCTGCCGTACGGACGAAGTGCATGACGGGGGGGGGGCGTCTTGTCGGCATAGCGACGGAAGACAGTTGTAGGCTTCGCTGAAAGTGACGCTGTGTATGAGGCTTCATGGAGCTTCCGTTTGGCATCCCGGAGAAGCGCCTTAGCATGTCTTACATCTTCTGCTAAGGCCGAAAGGACGGTGGAGGCGGGGTGCGTCTTGTAGCGGAGAGTCGTTGTCGTCGTTGGCGACATGCACATCCCGTTCAGCGCCGGGCGCGCAGCGGTCGTCGCGGACGGGTGGGATAGCAGGAGGAGAGAGAGCAGCATCTGAGGCGGGAGCAGTGGCCGACTGGGCTGCATCCATCGTCGGAGATGGGCGACAGGAAAATCCAAAATCCAGGCCGAAAGGCGGGAGATGAGGTGATGCGTAGGAACCTCTGTGGAAAAGACAATGTAATGCTAAATTATCAGGTTAATATGTTTGGCAAACAAAGAAACCTATTTCCCGCACAAACATTCACCCCCCCCCCCCCCGAAAGGCTAACCATTAGCCATCCCGAATTCTAAGAGTTGCTCAGCAGCATGTGGAAAGCCATCATCAGTTCTGCTTCACTCATGCCACTAGAGATCCGTGGTCACGAACTGCAACTCGAAATTCGAAACATCCGCAAAAGGAAAGGCTGACGTAGACTCAAAAAACCCCAAATTCAAGTAGTGCCTGAAAAAGACAGACGACCTTCACTATGTTTGTCGAAAATTAACTCTAGATGAACTTGAGTACCACAAGACCTTTGAGTTTTGCGTTATTTAATTGCTGTAAAGGGAACTAGAGTAGAACATTTTTTTTCCCGCGCAGTTTAGGAGAGGGAACACAAGGTGTGGCCTCACTTTTCTCAGCCGACAATGCCTAGCTTCCCTTGAAAACCTTTGCTACTGGCCAACAATGCAACAATTGAATTGTCAACTCTGTGGGGGGGGGGAGAGCAGAGGGTGCAAAGCACCTGGGCCCTGGAGCCACGAAATTAGAAGACTGGATCCCAACTTTTACGATGAAAAATAAAAAAAAATAATTTTTCTTGTGTTTATTTTAGAAAATACATTAAACTATTTTTAAACTTGTACACTACAGCCTTGAAGCATAGCCTACGTACAGTTTATTGAAATGTATAGAAGAAGCCATCCTATCCACAGCCCTTTCAAAATAATATAGGCTATATTTTGTCATTTTTCGGGGGAGGGGGGGAGTAGGGTCCTTCGACCCAAAATTGTTAAACCCCTGTTTTGGGGCCAATAATTTTCCCTTGCACCCTTCTTGAGAACGACTATTTGCTGCACAGCAGACCAAACAAACAATACGCCTAACGAGTCCCTTTGGATCATGGAAGCACATGCACTACTAATTTTCCATTTTCATTTCATGTTTCTGTAAAGCTACCAGTAATAAGTTAGAAACCGAAAGTTAAAAAAAAACCTTGTTGTGGGGGGGGGGGGGTTTGCTATTCTAATAGGCTACCATTCAAGTTCCGTAGGCCTATTAGGTTTTAATTCCTACTTCAGTAAACAGCTGGTTGTCTTTATTTTGACAGACTTAACAACATTAGAATGTTGTTACGTGGTTACATGGCTACGAAAATGACTGAAATCTAAAAATCTAAATTTAGTCATTACTTACCCATGACTGTAATTATAGTGCCTTGCTTGCCGTTACTTTCTTGGATATTATGTAGAACAGCTCACCAACACTCGCGAAAAGATAATTTGTTTATGTTAATGTCCTGGTGTTGTTTTTAGTGTTATTACAGCTTAGGTTAGTTAAAGGCAGTTGCCTTTGTCCGATTTTCACCAGGCAGGGTAGTTTCAAAAGGGAACAATGTTTATAGTGCAGAGTTGGTGAGCCTTTTACATACTTTTTTTGGTACAGTTAATCTAAAACAGGCACATCCAACATCGTATGCATAATGCATGGTTAGAATGAACCGCTCCACTCCCCCTAGGGATTGGCCGACATGACTTTTTACCGATACGACAAGATACCGATGAAGGGTAAACCCACCGATCTGATCTGATCTGCTCCGGGGCTAAAGTCTAGAATACACCCATACCCGATATCCTCCTGAAATTGATTCTAAATGGCTCCAGCATCTTCATACATCCAGGAACAGTCTGTTTTATAGCGCGGAAATGTGTTAAAACGACTTAAATCGGTCAATTTGTAGCAGTAGCTCTGCAATCCGTACATTTATACGGTGTTTGCGTTCGCTCGTGGGGCCTTGCAGAGCAGGGCAGCTTATTTTTTTTTCGTAAACAGTTTTAAGGGGGTAGTTATTGTCAGTTGCGTGTGGTTTTGTTGTTATTGTCGGTTAGGTTAGGTTAGGTTATAAGTACCGGCTTCTGTTTTGCGTTTCACTTGTAATGAACTGGTTGGGGTTTAGCGTTTCACTTGTTGTGCTTCACTGCACGGCGTCGCCTGCCTCGACGGGAGTCAGTATTCTTCCGGTTTTCCTTCTCCCCCTCCCCACCTAAACATGGTTTTAACACGTTTCCGCGGCTTGAGATCAGTTTGTAGTGCCTTTCCAGCCAATTTAAGGTCAGTTTTTCTTTTTCTTAAAATTTAGGCCATATGCGTGAAGTAGACTTGTGCCTGATCCGGTACCTATAATAATAATTATAATAATAATAAATCACGACTAAAAGTTTAAATCTCATACAAATGCAACTTCATTTTTTGGTTTTGCATGGGTTCCAACTGTTGAGATTATCCAAAAAAGTTCCGCGAAGCAATAACCAGCACTTCTACTCTTATTCCTACTTATGGCTTCAGTACATTCATCTTCTCAGTTAGATTTAGGTTGGTCGTCATAAAACTAAGCGCATCGGAATTGTCGTGTGCTATATTTTCATTAAAACTGAGCAAATGGCTTTGCTTTTCTCACTTGGTTGTTGCTTTTGCTGTGCTTGGTATCAGTTTTGCAGGGAAGACGGTTGCATTTCTTGGCATAACGAATATCTGTATCGGATGCCTTACAGTGGTTCGATACCGACACGGCAAAAATACCGATAAATACAGATTATACCGATATCAATATTACACTATCCCTAACTCACCCCCCCCCAACCCCGCTGAATCTGTTAGTTTTTAAAGATCAGTGGTTCTATGACTTTTTGTTTTTCATTACAGCCATTCGAAAAAAACTTGGGTAGTTGGGGGGGGGGGAGGTGGTAAGTTAAAATTATCAACAGCGGGGCAAAAAAAAAAGGTTTGATATGGCTTGCAGCACTTCCTTTGAACAAGATCCTGGAGTGCACTTGCACCCCCCCCCCAAAAAAAAACACGTTACTACGCATATGATACAGTACTGTGTACAGGGCCAATAATTATCGAAGACTGTGTACACGTGAGTTGTTGTGAATTGTACTGTAATTCATCGTGCGTGCACTGTTAACATGGCATATGTATTTATTTACCACATTACATTAACACAGCCTGCATAATATCCGGAATAATGTCGACAAAAGCAACTTGGTACAGGGAAAAAATAGCTTTGTTAATTATAGCCGTTGCCTCTTTTGACCAGCGATTCGTATTTCAATAAGTAGCCTAGCTATCAATTTTTTTTGGCTAAATCATTCACCAAAATCGTACCTTGGACGAAACACTGACTTACCTCCGTTGATTTTAGTCCAAATTGAACATCAGTACTGGATCGTCAGAGTCTCAGTCGGCTGCGTAGATTGCTTGAACCTTTGTTGAAGCTTGAAGCCGGCTGTTATAATGCTGTCCAGCGTTTCAGACAAAAGCGTGGCACGTTGGCGAGGCGAGTTAGTTCTCACCATATTTTAGAATGTTTGTCATTGATGCAGTTCCGAATCATTGATGGAGTCTTCGTTTCGTTTTTGAACATCTTTTTTGATGCTCGTCACCACGCTAACGATGATGCTTTTCGACAGGGTTGAGGTTTCAAAAGTAAATGGTGATCAAAGCTGCATAGTAAACGTTTCCCCGTAACACTGTTTGACCTGACCAAATGTGCAAGCATCGGAACTAAACCGACCAGCGTCTGACGCCATCTTGACGCAACAAGCGAGCGTGGGAAGGGCAAGGAGAAAACAAAACAGATTAACATAACAACTAGAATTTCTAATTCGATTTAAAAAATTTAAAAGATAAGACTTTTTTCATTTCAATAAAAAACTAAAAATTATGGGCAATGTAACGGCTGGTGCAATTTGTTTTGAATTTATTTCGAGAATCGAGTGTTTCACCAAGTGGCACGAAGAATTGGGGGTGTCGGTAACATTTTGTTTCACGTTGCCGCTGCCAGATGTCAGGACCGTCAACGACAGTTGGTTCAGGGTCAATAAATAAGTTGCATACCCCCTCTTATATTTATGCTACCCCTGGTTTTAGCCATAAAGAATACTTTTCTCCTTTGGAGGTAAACCCTCACCCAATAACTACATAGAATTGTTCCATCATGCGTGCATATTAGCCAAACCATTGCCGCGTATGACCTAGACCATATTACCAATAATTTTTTCTGTATTTTGAGCACTTTGCATAGTTAGATTGCCTTTCGAATGTTTTCACAAACATCATAACTTTTATTCCTTTCTTGTAGCTTGCCTTACATGCCTCTTCTTCAAGTCCCTCCATGTGCAACCAGCAAAACAGCAAAAGCAGCAGACAAAGTTTATCAAACTTTGGCCTTGACAATAAATTACGTAAAAGAGTGTGGTTGTATCCGACGTTGTAGAGTGACAATCTACAGAACCTCAGTTTCAATAATAGATATTGATAATATGCCAGTCACATTATTTATGTCTTTCTTTGATTCCAATATGGCCGTAAGTTACACGGAGGATTCAGCATACAGTTTGATTTCTTGTGTTTGTGAAATTGGAGGGTTTTTAGGGATAACATTAGGGATGTCCATGTTATCTTTCTTTCACGACATTCAAACTCTTTTCCGTAAATTGTCATTTAATATTTGTAGTCATATCGCTAAACCCAAACAATGAAATGATTACAGTTGCAGTGCATGCCAAACAAACTGGTATTTACAACGCTTCGGTGTATGAAATACGGAAATATGCCTTTAAAATCATTTAACTGTACGTTTTCTGCTAATTATTTTTCTGCATCTTTTAACCGTTTAGTATTTTTTGTGCCTAAATTAGGCACGATTTGTCTGAGTATGGGAACTATTGTTTTTATGTGCCCTTCCTTTCATGTCATTCCTTAAGTTTCATTGTTCTGAAGAAATAGATATAAAAAAAAAGACTTAAAGCATTAGCGTCACAGTAAAAAATAAGCTGTAACTATATGTAAACACTAATAGGGCGGTAAACCAAGTGGAAGCGATTTCTGGTCATCTCTACGTTTTTATATGCAAGCAGGAAAACCACTTGAGCAAATCATTATATGCAGGATTCTTAACCAGACCAAATAGTTGGATTTCCCAAATGACTGACCACCCTTAGTCTTAAACTTGTCTCTTCAGTCAGGTTCATGTTGCTTTTCATGAGATACGAAAATTTGGTCAAAGTGTTTTTAATCTGTATATTATGTTACTTCAGCTGCCACATGAAGGCTATTTCTTAACTAACTATTGTAGTCATATTAAAGAAACTTTCAAAATGGCCTGATTCTTGTTCCTGTGTACTGTTTAAGCTACACAAATTAAAATTTGGATGATTATTTCCATCTCTGGTTTACCACAATAACAACAAGGAATAGCCATTTTCTGGAGGCCGAATGGCTTGATGGCTAAATTTTGTTAAAAACAGTGTTACATTAAAAAGATAGTCACCTAAGTAAACTAATAGAGCAATGTGACAGTGCCTAGATTATACATCCTGATCCAGGTATATCCTGATCTGCATCTGATATGTATTATACATCCCGATATACCAGTACATTATTGATATATCGACACAGTACTAAGCAATAAACATGTATCTCAATAATTTTAGTAAGAATATCACTGGCTTACTTCACCACAGTTCTTAATATGCAATAAAATGGATTTTGTTGAAGCCTTAAGCCTTAAATATGGGTTTTTTAATGTGTTGACACTTTAAGAAAAAACGTTTTATTTTAAATCTTTGCTTGAAAACGAGACATGTTCCCATCATGTTAAAGTCCGAATGTTATTGTTTTTTGTCCTCGTGTAGGCTTACGTATTTATTTATCTATTTATTTAGTGTTAAGTGCAATCCAGTATAGGACCAGATATTGTCTTGCTTTTGTTGAAATTCATGTTATAAATTATATTATTCATGTGTATGTATTATGCATACGATAATGTATTTTACATCCCGATACTACTGATCATAGGACATCCTAATCTATTGACACAGTGCTGGGCTATAACCAAGTTTCTCTACAATCTTAATATTAATATCAGTGGCTTACTTTATCATAGTTCTTAATAGGCTATAAAATGGATTTTTCTGAAGCCTTAAGCTTTAAATATGGGTTTTTTTAATGTGACGTAGCATTGAGCAGAAAATTTTTTTTGTAAACCTTTGCTTGAATACGATACACCCAACATGTTGAAGTTGGAATTTGATTTTTTACTTATGTACGTATGTGTTTGTCTATTGAGTGTTAAGTGTAATCCAGATAACGACCAAATATTGACATGCTGTTGTTGTAATTCATGTTTTTAAATAATTTATTTATGTTTTTAAATTATGTAATATACATGATGTGTATTACACATCCCGATATACTAATACATCCTGATCTACCGACAGAGTACGGTGCCATAACCAAGTATCTCTTCAATTTTAATATTAATATCAATGGCTTACTTTATCATAGTTCTTAATATGCTAAAAATGGATTGCGCTGAAACCCTAAGCCTAAAGCAAAGGTTTTTAGATGTGACGAAGCTTTAAGCAGACATTTTCCCAACATGTCGAAGTTCAGAAGTGGTGTTTTTTGTAATCGTATACGTATTTATTTATGTATTTATATGCAGATTAATTGATAAATATCCACTCACAATCCACATAACGACCAAATATTGTCTTGTTGTTGTTGTAACTCATGTTCATAAGTAATTTATTTCAATATCATATGTAACAATATTGTGCAGGCTCATATGGACTCATGTATACAATTTATAAGAAACCAAGAGTATTACTGAGAGCACGAACAGTGCTGAATGTTGGATACTGTGTGATGTCACCAGATTAAGTATTGCAGCAATATTACAGCTGCTAGCCATCTACCTTCCTGTGACTCCCAAAACTCGTGCAGGTTAACACCAACAGCTCTGCAGTTTCTCATATTGTCACGTAAACCTCACCTAGTTAAGTATTAAACCAACAATGCCATCTTGCACATCATATGACCAAAACACGAAGGATGTCTAACAGCCAATATTTTTTCCATTTTACCATACCACGTCACTTACATTCCAAGGGACGACCAATTAACCATTTTAAGATATGTGAGCATAATACAGTATTCAGAAAGGTTCAGCAGCAACTTACGTAACTGTGTTACTACATCAGTGATTTTAGTTTCACCCTGTATCAGTTCTAAATATGGTTTCCCTCTCATCTTGTTGTGCTGCTGCAGTCAGTTGTTCCAACAATTCAGTCAGGAGTTGTGTTAAAAACAAAAAAATAGCGTGAACAACCACAAAAATTATACAGATAGAATATTTGGGATCCTATATCGTCAAAGTGTAGGTATGTAATTTTTCATTAGCATTGGTTAGTAGATGTGAGGCAGACGTGATGAAGATGTCTTTAATATTTAACGTGTGATGCAGTGGTCTTCATTGTATCGAAATAGAAATATTTAAAACATCTGCAGCACAGACCATGAAGATAATTTTTTTTTAATTCAATAGACTGGATCCCAGAAAAAAATCAAACCGAACAAAAATACGTATCCAAAACGGTGTATTTACGGCAGCCATCTGTTTACGAACAAATTTTCTTGAAGTTACTAACTTAAGCCGTTAAATGAAATATGATCAATTTCAGAACGAATGCGTAAAACGATACTCACGTTTCATTCATTCCGTTCGTGACTATACATCCTGTTAGAAATGGTTTGACCCATACCACCTGCAAAGGTGCCCACTGGTGCTACACAAAATTTGGTACACTGATTAGATTGCAGATTAGGAATGCGGTCTGTATCTTTATAAAATACAGATGTAAAATACAGATATTAAAAAGCCATTGTCTGACATAGGACTTGCAAGATGAAGGCATGTAAGACATCACCAGCATACTAATAAGAGCTGGAGCTTCATTTGCACCAGGCATGTGGCACTACGATCCTCTAAGTCTGCCACCATGGCCGAAAAAACTGTCATTTCAGGCCCACGTAATGTCATGTAGGCTAAAAATGTGTTGCATGCTGCTACTAATTCACAAACATTACCCACGTATATAAATTCATGAACCATAGAGTTAGATATCCAAAAAATATCCAAGTAATTTTGTATAGTATAACTACTAATAAAAACATAATGGCTACCTGACACTCTTGTAAGGGTACTGTTCTTACAATTACGTTTCCTGGGTCTGGCCACCATTTGAAATAAGTTGCCCACACCCGTTTCACACATTATTAGTGTGACAAGGATGACTTACGCTACAGGTTTTTTTCGGAGTTCCTTTAGAGAATTATTTTTTTCAATACTCACGTCTGCATTTTATGTGCTTCAGTGCCTTTAATGCTAATATCTGGTATATATTTTAAATGGGGAAAGAGTGCGAGAGAAAACATAAGAAAAACACCGAGGCTTGAGAGATAATGGAGATAGACCAAGGAGGAAGGGCGAAAGGTAGGAAAACTGTGTGTGAAGATGGAGAATCATGGAAGGAGTGTGGGAGAGAATTTAGAAAGGAGGGAAAGGAGAGAGAGAGGGAGAGGATATAAGAACAGAGGTAGGGCAATAGGGGAGATGAAGGAAGTGGCTGAGAGAAAAAAAGAAAAAGACGTTAGGGGTGAGAATGAAAGAAACGAGGGACGAAAAGTTAGGAATTTGAGGGGGTTGACAAGAAAGGAATGGATAAGGGAAAGAGATTGAGGTAAAGGAGAAGGAAGAGAAAGAAGCAGGGAAGGAGGAACATGTGGCAGGGGCTTGAGGGAATGGCTATAGAGAGGGAAAGTGAGTGGGGGAGGAAGAAAGAGGTGAGGGATAAGAAGAATGGAAAGAGAATAATGGTGAAGTAAAAAGGGAGTGACAGGTTGGGAGAATCAGATTGTGTTAAATGAAGAACCAATGGAAGGAGGGCAAAGGGGACAGTAAGAGCAGTGAAAGAAAGAGAAGATGGTGGGTGTCTGAAGTAGGAAGGAGCTACACAACGAGTGAAATGGTGAGAAGGATGAGTTATTAAAAGAAATGCGTTAGAATCATGGGCATGATTAAAAGAAACGAGGCAGGGAAGAAAGGGGAAGGTGAAGAGAGCAAGATATAGAGGAGCGAAGGAGGTGACTGGCGGGTAGAGGGAGAATGGTAGTGAGGAACAGAATTGGTAGAAAGAGAGAAGGGGAGTGAAGTCGGAAAGTGAAGAACGGACGTGAGGGAGAGAAGAAGTGAGGGAGGGTGAGAAAAGTGAACATGTATAGAGTAGGAAACAAATGATTGAGGTGCAGGACAAAGAGATACTAGGATAAAGAGGGCATGAAGCGGCTACAGCGACTGCCTAGTCGCACCGCTCTTCTGTTAAGTTCCTCCACTTCCAATGTTGAGGCGCACACCTCTATCATTCACTACAACAGCTATCTCTATTATACTAATATAACAGCAGTAGCCCTCAGAATTGCTGGTTAAAAATGTGTTAGCATTTAGGCCTATTTTACATTTTAGGCGTAATTGTCAGCTTTTAGGCCTAATTTTAACCAGCAGTTTTAATTTCGTAAGTAGCAGCTAATGGAGATATGGATTGTATAAGTAAGCCTATTCATTTTTGCAACACGGTGCACCTACAGGCCCACAGTTACAGTGTTACAACATGCAACGTAGCCTATATAGATCAGTGGTAGTAGGGAAGTGACGAGAGAGACGCTGTTGATGTAGCCAACAGCGACTCATAGCAACTTGACGTTGCCATGGCTTAATTTTAGGCCTAATTTTCCTTTTTTAGGCCGAATTTTCAAAATGCAGTTTTAATTTCGTAATAGCAGATAGGCCTAACGGAGAATTTGGTTCGACGGTAAGCCTATTCGTTTATGCAACAATGCGACGAGCCTATTTTAAACGAAGCTAAAATTCATTTGTTTTTATTAAGGATTAAGGAATATTTTATTTATTTATTTATTTTACCTTACTGTAATTTTACAATTCCGAGATGGTCACAACAACAGCTGCCTGGCTGTCAGCAATAAGACACAAGTGGCCAGTGTAAATAATTAAATGCAGTATAATATTCCTATAAGCCTAGTATTGTAAGTTGTACTATTTTTATTTGTTAGCTTCCGTGTGTACATGATCAACATCCTGTTATAGTTAAAAAATAAAAAAATTTTTGTGCCATTCACTTTCTATTGTTAGCATCCTTCACGTCCCACTTTTAGGCTGACTTTTAGTGATCGTGTCCGATCCTTGCCAGACCTGTTGCTTCGCAACAAATATTTTATTTATTTATTTATTTATTTTAATTTAGGATTTTAATGCGACGATCAAATGTTATTATTTCATTTAGTTACGTCGAAGAAGTCTATTAGCTATGAGGAAGTAACGATGTTTTATTTGCCATGTTATTTAACTAACTTCTCACACTGAATCTAACATTGTAAACAAAGGTGGTCAATGTCTGGTACCGTTGCGAAGTTGAAAAAAGCAACGGATGGACGAATGGACAAAGTCGTTGTAATAGTGTTCTCAGCTGGTACTGCTGTACAGAAGACTAAAATAGAGATAAGAGAGCCATACAAAAATGGAGGGAGTAGTGAGAGGCCCCCAAGACCGAGTACTTGTGAGGAGATGCATCGATGGTTTGTTCAGGACATTCATACGAGCAGCTCAGTGATATCAGAGTAACGAAGTGCATGTACAGGGACCCGATGTATTACATTTTTTATTGTTGTCTTTCATGCTAATAACATTCAAGAAATAGTCACTCCACAAGGCATCATGCTTGTTGGTTTTTAAACTGTCTCTATCTCGATAAAGAATACATGTGGGTAGCAAAGTGAAGCTCCATCCCAAAGCATTGCATTGTAATATCAATATGTGTAATCATAAGCTGTGTTGATTTTAGAAAATTAAAGAAAACGAAATTTACGAGCCATTACAAAAAATTCATTTCTCCTCTTCTATAATCTTCTTGAAGCAGAATTTGATACTTTTATTGGAATCACTTCCCAAAGCATCCATTCATTTGACAAGCATCAAATTGTATACACAACACAAAAGTTACACATCCACCGAAAATGGTTTTGCCTAGTTTAGAGTAGTTTTTAAAAACTGAAGCAAATACACATGTAAAAAATAGATAATCAATACAGAATCAAGTATGTGAAAGTAATAATATTGCCCGGAACTGGATTACAAAGTGGCTATGCAACCTAGCCTGTTGTAAAATGGCAGGTGTATATTAAATGGCAGTGGCCAACAGTGTTTGTATGCAACAGGGACAAATACAAACATAAAAAAAGTAATCTGAAATTTGTTTTAAAAAACTTTTAAAAATACAAAAGCATATATCCGGTGATGCATTGCAGGTATAACTTATTTTCATTCTCTATTTCAAAGCACTACTGTGACCCAAAGAAGTAATAAATGGGATAGAATTAGGCTTGTGTGAAAGGTGGGAATGTTTTTTATCCTGCAGTCTACGTGCAATAGGGACCAACCCACAGCTATTTTGTTCTTACTCTGCTGAGGTTACACGTGTATTCTGGACGAAACTTTCACAAAGAGCTAGAATTCCTATTGCTATTACTATTTCCACGATTTTTCCCTTTACTACAGCAACTAAATTTATACCTTAATTCATTCCTCCTCATTGGGACAAACACGCAATGGTGCCCCACTTTCCACCCCCATTGCTACAGGGTCTGATTGGTTGGGAACGAGCATTACATTGTTTTGTTTTAACAAAGCCCTCATGTAGTGATGCATCAAACGTATTTTTAAGAAATAGGCATGAATTTGAAACATTTCCCTGCACCTTGTTTTTTTTCACGTTCTTCTGTAGTGGGGGGCTCTCCCGTTTATCCCCATATTCTCGAGTGGCCCAATGCGATGCATTGCTGTGTAATTATTTTAAAATAAAATGACTAGTACTGATAATTCTTGAAAATCTTTACAATTATGAAATTTTTAAAAAGTGGTTGACAGAATATATAGGTTTGTCATTGGCGAGAACCTTACAAGGCATAATTCACCCAAAAAAAGTTCACCACTGATCTGGATGTGCCTCGTTCCTCCCCTGCAGTTGCTCCCTGCACCCATGGGAGCAGTGCCTCAACAGTTGGGAAATGCCGTATTAATAACTGTAGAGGTTCAGGGGGAGTGGGCGACCCTAACGTGATAAAACTAAAGTGTATGGGAGGTGGTTCAGTGTGTGAAATTCAATAATCAAGAAGAGATTTGGCTGGGTTGAATATTTGATGGTTCATTAATGCTGGATGTTACACATAGCCTCGCCTGCCACGACTTAACCAAACAGTTCTTAATTAATGACAATGTGATGGATAAAATACAATGACTAGCAGGGACATGAAAGCTTAAATGTGACGGACTGGGGAAATTGGGGGAGGACCAGGAACAAATTTCTAATAGTTAGGCCAAAGATTACTCACGGGAAGTTTGGGATCGAATGCTGGCTTGGAATGAAAAATATTAGATTACTTAAAATTAACAATATGTTGGCAAGGCAAAGCGCATGCTTAATAATTGATTTGACAACAATACAGTGAGTTGAGTTTCAATAATAGAGGCAGGGCACACTTAAGATCTTCATCCAGGCTCAGCTCAAGGGAATCAAGATGCTGGGTCATCAGTCCCAGCATCAGTTCGTCCAATATTGACGTTAACAGGAGCTGAGGCAGGATGAGTCACTACAGAATGCCCCCCTCCCTGAGACAAAAATGCAGCAGCTCCGTATGATGCTGATGTTTTCTTTAACCTTGTGTATTGCAAACTTGAACTTTGATATTGTCCAACAAGCTCAGGACCCAAAAATAACGACATGAAAAAAAAGAAAATACACAATATTACACTTAATAAATCGATCCCGGTTAAAGGAAACGGAATGGTTTACAAATGCTTTAACGTATTAGTTGCCCAGCCCTAAATGTGGCGAGGGACAACTGTAAGACCTTACAACTAAACTTACAATCTAATTCCGTTCCACCTAGATCCCGGTAAATATTGGTACGGAGAGATCCTTCCCAACATCTAGGATTTTTAATAAATCAGACAGCGTTTATATTGAGGTTGTCAAACAGCCAGTGAGTTTAAGGGTTGACGGACATTTTTTATTTAAAATAGTGACTTGAGTTATTATGAGACTCGTTAATGCACACGTCCGTCACGACTCAAAGTTCAGTGCTAAATGCAGAGACAAAGGTCGACCAAATAAGCTGGCTGCTGAGCCCAAACGCGTCTCAGCAAGAAATACTTTAAAAAGTATCAAGTATAATTTAAAAAGTATTATCTTCAATTAAATTAGATTGAAGGAAAATAAAAAGGTCTGTCAAAGGTTCGGTTTTACCTGAGAAAATTAATGCTGATAAAAATAAGCGCTGGTTCAAGTCAAGCATTTAATGAAAACGTTAGGATATATTTAAAACTGAATTAAATTCTTTTCAACGATCATCATATTAATGACAAGAAATAATGATGCAATTACAAAATAACTATGTTTGATTCGCACACTTAAAATAGCAGTCGCTAACTATTTACAAGAATATCGTGTGCAATCCAGATTATAAGTATATAAACTCATGGATAGCGATGTTGCTAAGCAACAGCCTCGTGCTCACGTGAGAGCATTGTTGATGTCAACGCGTTCGTTCTATGAGCAGGGAGATGTAGCAGATTTGAATTAAACGAAGATGAAGTGCCCGCCTGTTTTATTTGCTTATTTTCAGGTAAGTAGGCGTTATCAATTACGTTGGAAGGTTGAAATTAACTTATTAATGTTCATAGTTTTAAGTCATGCAACGATTAAGACACGATTGCTTTATTATCTTTTAGAAACTGGATGTCAAAAACAAGATTCCGAATGCGGCAAAATAAGTGCGCTTATTCTCAAAGATGGCTGCCTCCAGGGCCGTCGGGATTTCTTCATACACGGTTCCGAGCGGCAATATTCAACAGCTCTACAGGGGTGAACAGAGTTAATGCATTAACTTAAAATTCGTTAAATTGTTTGTTAATGAATGTTGAATGTGTGGATTGTATTTTTTTTTCTTAAATACGAAATTTTATAGCCTACCAGGAAAAGAAAAAAAAAGGCATGCATTAGCATGTTAATAATATAGGCAACATCAATAATTATTTTTAATGATCATGGTGCTTAACGCATTTTTTTTTTTTTTTTGCGGTTGAGTGAAAAGGCGTTTTCGAAGGTAACCTGAGAAATTCGACCCGATTTTTAGGGGAGAAAGACACGAAACTGCAAAAAATTATTACGGAATAAAATTCGTAGTTAATTAAATTTAATTGCTGCGGTGTACAGTATTTTTTTTAAGGTTAATATAAACTTCTTCGGAATAAGTGTTAACCAAATTAAAATTGTTTTGTTGGTTCAATAAAAATATTTAAATGTCGTGTGCAAGTTAGAATATAATTAAAATCTAACCTAAATGTTAATTGCACAGTTTACTCACCTTGTTACTGCATTTTTTGCACAGTTTTTGCATGATACAATAAAAAAAACAAAATAATTCTGTGGTTCTTTAGAAGTTTACAGTGGACAACCTGCCGAAGACCCAGGACTGGTAATTTTATAGCATCCAAACCTAAATTTGGGTTGGATTTATGGTGCTATAAACATTTTACAGTGCCCAAAAAAAGTGTGATTACTTCGTAACGAAGCGGGCGCATGTTTTTTTTTCAATCACTGAAGATGGGACGAATGAAGATAAATTTAGATTTTAAACTTCAGGAGTGTATGAATATTTCCATTCGACAAGTGATGGACAATATTTAAAATTGTAGTAAATCCAGAGTAGAAACTGTATCTTGTGGCTAGGGGTTGTACATGTGAGCGGCAGTTTAGGGTTTAGAGGACCAGGAAAGGTTCTCAGCTTTCTACAAATTTTCGGCAAAATTATAGAAATTTCATGTTGAATAATCAACTCAAAATTATAAAACAGTGACATGGACATTGCACAAAAATTGTCCCAACACCACAACACTCTAATTCTTTAACTTGCCAATAGGCCTAGGAAAGGATTGCTACAATTTGTGCATAACTAGGATGTTTAGTTAAATTATGCATGCAAACACTTGTCTAGCCTAGGTAAATAACTAACATTTCTTTTTAAAAATCGCATTTTGGGTTACAAACGTTGCAAATGTTGGATGATATGGGCATACCCAAAAATTTGAGGTACAACAATCTTTGTAAAGTTTGAAGTGTTGTGCAAACGTCTGCTGTTGTCAATGGCGTAACTAAGCAGTAAATCAACTTTTCATCATGAAACAAATCATTGGTTTTCAAGACTAGATAACATGACACTCTTAAGATTGGTAAGCATTTTCTGCCTGTAAATAATTTTAGCCGTTAACATTTTAAAATATAGCCTACAAAATTCTATTTTATAGACAATTACTTCTTTTTTTTTTACAATCAACGTGATACAAAAACAAAATTGCATCCAGATTTGTTCATTCTGGTTACCCATTTAAAGAAGTGATATCTTACATTCAAATTGTACAATCTTAGTTATTAAGCAGATTTCCATAGTTTTTGCATCAGAATTTATTGAGATTAAAATAAGATTTAAAATTCAATTATAAAAAGCTGTCCATTGGTGACTCTCGGGATAAACTAAGAAAACTACCGCGTAAAATAAAAAGTTTAAATCACTAAGGTTAGGGGAAAAATTGAATTTTGCACTTCTCTGCACTAAATGAGGTTAGTAAATTTTGCTAAAATCGCAAAATCACATTTGGGTGGTGGAGGGTTTCCAACGGGGCTTCTAGATCAAGTGCCTGTATCACCTAAGTGCTTACGGATCCGGCTTGGGCTTCCCCACTAAACTGCTGGTTAGGTTCGTGGTTTCACACTCAATGACTTCATTAGCTATACAGCCGCTTATCACTGGCACAGGCCGATGTCGGTAGAACCTTAAATACGGTTCCTCCTTTACAAACTGATGCGTTTGGTATCAACAGTTGACACACTCCTCCTGCTGCCAAATAGGTGATGGGTGATTTTAACCCGAACAGGGACCATTACTACTCTTCCCGGTACAAAAAGAAATCATAGGGGACCTACCTTCGTCCAAATTCAAAAACTTGAGTTATTCATTTTAGTAATTGGGTTTAATCAAAATGAGGGTTAATAGGGTACCTCACGATCTTGCTGCTACGGAGGCTATGCCTTGCAATCAAAAGGGTGATCCTATCTGTTATGGAAAGGGGGTCCAAAAAAAATACAGCTTTAAACTAATCGTCCAAAGTGACACTAGTAGCAAAACGAAAAATGGAGTTTAAATTGGTTACCTTGCGCGAGTTAACACTTAAGACCAAGGCGACCTAAAAGAAGAAAAAAAAATTACCTTGCGCGAGTTAACACTTAAGACCAAGGTGAAAACAAAAAGAACCTTGCGCGAGTTAACACTTAAGACCAAGGTGAAAACAAAAAAGGCATTGCTTCCCAGCAAAAACTCCAGAATTAAGTTTTCCAAGTTAATAAGAAATCTGATCACAGATCTGATCACCGCGAGTTAACACTTTAGACTTGAAAGGTTCTGTGTCAAATTAAAAATACAACGGGTTTTTCACAATTTACAGCATTCGTTCATAGCAGTAAAATTGAGAAATGATACTGCCCTACTTTCAAGTCTCCTCACTATGAATTAACCATAAATTGCCCGCATTTTCAACGGTTAGCATTAATACCATTTTCATCAAGCTAATTAGGTTCACTTAGCTGTAGCTTCTGGTGGGATCAAAAATTTACAAAAGGAATTGTGGGCTCTAAAGAAGTGACACAAATTTATACTGGTGTTTGACCAGGTCACTTGTGATGGATGAAAATCAAATTTTGAAAGCTAATGAACATAAAACATGCAAATGAGCTGAACGAAATAAAATAAAATAACGTTAACACAGTTTTTCCAAATCATTCAAATGAGTCACCAATCTAGATCTTGAAATGTTTCCCTTGGCAGTTAGACTGGCAATAAAAAGTAGAAATATCAGACAAATTGGCAACTTTTAAACTGAAAGAGTCTGGAATTACAAAGTTAAGTGAATTCACCAGGTATTTCGTCAACAACAGGTCTCAAGTTTGAAATATGTTGGTAACCTTTCTGCAAAAGACCAGTTGAAACTTCGCGAACTCGATAAACTTGAGGAGAAATTTTCTCCGCAATTTCATATGGTCCTACAAATTTTCTTAGTAGTTTAGCCGCGAAATAACTATGCTTGTGTGACAGATAATGACTTTTTACCCCAATTTTATCACCAACTTCGAATTCCACAGGTTTAGGAATACGAGCATTTAGCTTAGCATATTCGTAAGCTTGATCAGAATGTCTAATCCGCCGTAATCTCTCCAAAGTTTTACGCAAATTACTAGTCAGTGTAGCAGCCCAAAGAGGTAGTGGCTAATCTAAAGTGTCTTGAATGGGAGGGTCTGTTCCTATATTTATCTCTCGGCCGAAATTTAAGAAAACTGGGGTGTAGCCAGTTCTCGAATCAGCCGAGCTGTTTATAGAAAGCATAAATAAAGGAAGTTTCTCGTCCCAGTCACGCGGGTTATCGCCGCAAAATTGTGCGATCATCCTACCAATTTTCTTACACTGTAGCTCTGCTGGGCTGTTAGACGCTGGATGGTAAAGGGTACAGGCCAAAACGCCTGTAAAATTCCTTAGTAATTGAGGTCACCAGGGCGGCTCCATTATCACTCACCACGCGATGAGGTACCCCA
>JAHWFP010256521.1:679-23680 GCA_023313725.1 Lithobius niger
CGGCAGGAGCCGGTAGATATCTTTTAAGAAAGGGTACTCAATTTTTGGATGACGTAGACTCTGGTATGGGGTTAAAAGATGCTGCTAGAACTAGATTTGGACAAATAAGATCGGATTTTATGACTAACGTGTTAGGACGCCCTCAAACGGGGACTGGTCGAAAAAGAAAGAAGTTATATGCTCGTTTTCCTCCGGAACTCACTCATAAGGTCAGTAAGCGTAAACGCAAGCTGAAGTCTCAATCAGGTGGAGGAAGAAAAAAAAAAGGAGGAAAAACCAAAGCTAAGAAGAAACGGAAAACCGACGTCTTTGACTGAAAACTATTTTACATAAAAAATGTCGTTACTACACCATTTGTCTGAAGAATGCCCAAGCGGTGGGTTTGAGATTTTTGATGTCCCCCCTACCTCTGTTGATACAAGTGAAGTGACTCATGTAGAACACTTTCCTATAAATTCCATTACACAAGGTGCGCCGATTGAATTTCTAGTGACAAATACAGCTTCTGACAATTATTTAGACTTAAACAATAGTTTACTATTGTTGAATATCAAAGTGACATCTGATGGTAGCACAGCGCTGACCGCCGCCGATAAGATATCTCCAATAAATAACATTTTACATAGCCTATTCCAACAAATTGACGTTTCCCTCAATGAAACTTTGGTGTCTTCAAGCGACGCAAGTTACCCTTTTCGTAGTTATATTGAAGACTTGTTAAGTTATGGTCATGAAGCTAAACGAAGCCAGTTGGGTGTACAAGGTTGGTTTAAGGACGTAGCCGGCCAATTTGACGACGTAGACCCAACCGCTAATGATGCAAATAACGCGCTGAAACTGCGTAAACAAAAAGTGGTTGGTGGAAAAACTTGGGAATTACTGGGAAGATTACACATTGATTGGTGTCAGCAAGGACGATATTTATTGAACGGTGTTGACGTCCGTTTAAGACTAATTCGTTCTAGTGACCGTTTTAGTTTGATGTGTGGAGATTCAACCAAATCACCACAAATACATATTACCAAAGCAGTATTATACGTCAAAAAAGTGAAAGCAAGCCCCAATATTTTACTGAGCCATGCAAAAGTCCTGGAAAACGCATCTTCAAAATATTTAATTAGAAAAAATGAATGTAAGGTGTTTACACTTGCTGCTGGTGCTCGAGAGGGTTCAATCGATTCGGCAATTGTTGGACCATTACCCTGCCACATTACCGTAGGACTAATTACCAACAAAGCATACAGCGGAGACTTTTTAGCCAACCCGTTTAATTTCCAGCATTTCGACCTAAATCACATCGCTTTGTGAGTCGATGGTCGGACAGTACCGAATCACCCCTTTACGCCGGACTTCACAAACAATTTATACACCCGTGACTACCTCTCTCTTTATACTGCTACAGGCAAGCACCAAAAAGACGAAGGTTTGGATCTGACTTACGAAGATTATAAAGCAGGCTACATGCTCCATTGTTTTGATTTAACCCCAGAACAATGTCCGACTGGAAGTCACTTGAGTCTGTCTAAACAGGGCTCAATTCGTGTAGAATTGAAATTCTCTACTGCGCTGGCAAACCCAATAAATGTTATTCTCTATTGCTCTTATCAGACTGTTGCCGAGATCGACAAAAACCGTTCAGTTGTAATGGATTTGTAGCTTCACCATGGATACATTAAAACTACGAACACTGGCTATGTCAGATCCTAAAATTGCAAAACTGTTTGTGAATGTATACCCATGTGACCTTTTACCACGTTCCAAAGTGCGTCAACCCTGTGTTTTCATCATCAACAAAGACAAATCTGATTCCGAAGGATCTCACTGGGTGGCTGCTTCTATCAACCCCTACACTCAAAACTGTCTTTATTTCGATTCTTATGGTCAGAAACCAAACAATGCCCACATTTCTGCTTTTTTAGCGAACAATGGTAAAAACTGCGAGTTTAACACTTCAAATATTCAGTCGCCTTGCTCAAATGTATGTGGTGCTTATACATTATTTTTTTGCTATAATATTGCACGTGGACGTACACTGAACTTTATGCTTAAGAACTTTGATCCTCGAACAAAGACTGCAAACGACCGTAAGGTCTTAAAATTTGTTCGAAACGTTTTCAAACACACATTTGGTGAAATTAGAAGCGACTCTCAATGTTATAGTCAAATGTCTAAACCATTATTCACGTACAAATTTTGAAATACTGTACTCTTTGTATCTATTTTATATGTGCATGCAATAAAACATGAGAAATGATACTTTTTAAAACTTTATTCCATTAAGACACATATTACACACACTATTTCTACTTTTTTTTTGTTTCCAATAGAAAATAAAAAAAAAAAGTTAAGTGATGCTAGATATTATTTAAACTACTTAAAAATACGTAAAATTCAACTACAAAGATATACAACGATTAAAAAGTAAAATGTTATGGATATTAGTAAAGCTATTTACAATAAGAAAAATGACTAGCCTATTCCTATTATTCATAATATTATAATCATAACTAATTTACTAAAGAGGAATAGTTGCATATACATTTCGTAGTTACACGACAACACAGCACAACACAAAATCGTTAAAACAGACACTATTTCTAATTTTTTTTGGTTCCAATACATAGTAAAAAAGTGAATTAATATTATTATTATTATTATTATTATTTAAGGTATTTAAAAATGACTACAGTGTTATATAGTTAAAAATGGATACTTACACTCATCTTTCTACGAATTAAGCACACAACACATCACAACACACACACACAGTAGAAAAGTGTTATTGTCACTTGTAAATATTGCATTTTTTTTCTTCACAGGTAAAAACTGTCCCTTAAACATCTTCCATTTTTTCTTCGCAGATGAAAATACGTTCGTTGATTTCTCCTGCATGTTTGACCAGTTCCTTCCAAGCATCCAAATTTAAATGGATTCCTTTCAAAGGGTTCAAATGTTCATTTAGTCCTGTAGAATGAAACTGAAGTAGGCTTACTTGTACGACGTTATCGGCATTGTAGTGACGACCGATGCAGACACGTTTCTGACCAGTCAAAGGATGTCGGTGTTGCAAAACATCGCCAGGCAGTCGTGTGGGGTAACTCGTGGGATTGGCAATTTCTTCAGGAATCGTTTCATTAACTTTTGGTAGGCGGTTTTTAACACATTGGTCGATAGCGTCTTCGATGAGTGCCAACATGCGTGGATGATGTAACATTACCCAGTCGTCATAAGCAAGATTTAATCCGACCCTCGAAGGTAGCCATTTTAATTCCACCTGGCTGAAAGTGAAAACTCTAACACAGATGTAAACGTCGTCTTTGTAGGGTTTAACTTGCACAAAAAGTCCGGAACGATTCAGCACCAAAAAGTCTTTAGGATTGGGTTGAAAGATGGCAGTCTGGGACACCGAAAACAAATCTTGAGGGCGACGTTTCACATCGATAAGGCTACGCACTTCTTCTAGAGCCAAACCTCGTTTCGATGCCTTTTTTTTCTTCTTTGGCGCCTGTTCTAGTAACGCATTGTATGGGCGCTTAAGTTTTTCGCTGGAAAGCCAGGGTGTAGTGTCACGGTTCTCGTCGGGTGTTTCGGCGCTAACTTTCCCAGAAGCGGGTATTGGTTCTTCTTCATTAGAAGGTGTAGGTTCTGTTGTCACCTCCGTCACACTCGAGGAAAGATCAATAACTTCTTGAGAGTTATCCATTAAGTCTGCAGGATTAGCACGAATAGTTTTGTTCAAGAAGTCAGCTTCGCTATACGTGTGGGTTAATTCCTGCTGAAGAATATGAGGTGAAGGAGGTTCAGAACTATCAATCTCCTGTCCATCTTCTATGTCGTCTTCGAATAATGGTTGAGAATAGGGGTGCGTCTCCGAACTATCCATTATACGCTTGAAAATGAGGTTTAGGAGCGCGAGTGAAGCACAACCAGTCAGTTCCACGAGGCGTATAGGAGTACGTTACTCATTTCAGTTCGAAACAGTTGCCAAATTTTAAATCGTCTCTCTCTCATTGGTCGAACTCATCACGCTATGGGAAGAGTTGGCGTCCTTTTACAGGCACACGATTGGACGGTTCGTTTAAAGAGAAACAAAACGTCATCCTTTGTCAACGGTTACTATGAAGAGCACGCGATTGTACAAGTTATGACGTTTGTTGATTTTCTTTGCCAATTGATTAATTAACAAATATTAATTTAAATATTGAATTACGCTGAAGACGCCATTCGACAGGTAGGATATTGCATCTTTTGAAACCTAACAACTTTTTTAAATCCGAGGTTTATTGTGGGTTCTAAAACGTAAGGTCTCTGAGGTACACCGAAATTATAACAGGTATTAGTAGGTGGGTTGAGTTGAAGCAAGGCGCCGTTACGCAGTTTGATCGTAAAGCTTTGGTTTTCCATGTAACCTTTGTTACGAAAAGTAAAGTCCCGTTCTGCGCCGAAAGTTAGATATGCTGTAATAGATTCCGAAGCTGAAATTGTATGATCTTCGGTGCAAAAACTCATACAGTCCGTCCCGTCTTGAAAACGGTTAACGACGACCAAATTATACTCTTCTTGAGTAATCTTGTTCACGTAGTCTCTCAGTGCACGGAGGGTAGGTGTCCAAGGGAGGGCTTTCAAACGAAAACCAGAGTATTTGTAACGCAAGTTTTCATCATCCCCGAAACAGCCATGTTTTCGCTTTATGTTAAAATGTGTACCGAAGAAGTCCAAATATTGCTCTTGTAAATACTGTATTTCTCTTTCTAACTTAAAAAATATCATGCAGGAAAGAGATTCGGTTAAAATCGGATTGTATACACATATTTTTAAGCCAGGTAAATGGCCATAGAAATCAGCTGGAATAATTTTTGGTTCGATTTCGCAGGCTTTGATTTTTTGAACTAGAATATCTACATCTTGATTCGTGTCACTTTCAGGATTAGCGCTCTCTAAGCTATCTGGGAGTTCTTTTTCAGCCATGCCAATTCATCCAAGACAAGCAGCGAAATGAACGATCGAGAACAGGTGCCCTGGCGACGTGTATCAACATGTCAGCACGAGCATTAACAGTTAGTACTCACAAATTTTAATCGTTTTTCCGAGGGAGGGATAAAATATATAAGTTAATCGATACCCGAGCGTGGGAATGTGACGCTTTCCTCATTTTTGGACATTATTCAAAACAGGTGCGATCGTTGGGGCATCGAAAGGTCTGGCTCTTTAGACATACCAACATTCGTATAAAACGCCGGGCTGCGTACACCGATTTATCCATTACCTGTCCGTACTTTCAGTGAGAATGAACGTTTTCAAGGAGAGTGCCGAAAGAGAAAAAGCGTTGCAAGAGATGTCTACGAAAATCTCAAGGATGGCCTGGAACGAGGACGTTTACTGTGCCAGGTACCGTATAAGACGTGGGAGTAGGTACGGTACGGTAATTTTAGAACCTATAACTTACAATGGGAAGATACTAGGCGAAGACCCAGAGAAAAACGAAGATCTACTAGAAGACCACCATTCAAGAGAACGAGGTAGACGGCACAGGTTGGAGGATGAAAAGGCAAAACAAGAGGGTTTGCATTAAAAGAAGCAAGCACCTTTAACCGACACCAAAAAAAAAAAAGGTCCTTTTCAGGACCAACACATTTTACAAAAAGAGAATCAAATGTTCCTGTTTCTACACTATGAACACGACGTAAACTAATATCACGTAATCACGCATGCTCAGTTTCAATTAGAATGGGACATGAGCCCAAACGGGAAAAAGTTGAAGCACCCAGTTCAAATATTCATTCGACCGTTTGTCTTTTGGCGTTGTCACTATGTGTATCGTGAAAAAGATTAAGCGGTGTAGGCCTACTCCTGACGAATACAACTCGTATTATTATCCAGAACCTGACGATTCGGACGCTACGGAATTATGCGTGACCGATTTAGAAGATTTGGTAAGTGAAGAAGAAAGGCAGGTAGTAACAGATTTGAATAAGCGCCGGGGCTAGGGGTTTTGGGTTAGGGGGGATGTGTAGGGGGTTTTATTACTAATATTTTGAGGTGTAACTCGAGGGGGTTTGGTTGTATCTTAAGATCGTTATCGAATGTCTTGTAGTTGAAGATAGCGTCCCCCGCACGTTGGTAATAATCCTCAGTAAGTACAAAAAAAAAACGGTCCTTTTAAGGACCACCACATTTTACAAAAAGAGAATCAAATGTTCCTGTTTCTCCCGCTGCGAGCACGATGCAATGTGCGTTAATAAAAACTTTTAATTATTTATTTTTGAGGCCTCAACTAGTGCCATGCAGACCAGCGAGCAGCTCCGCGCTCTATCGATCGGTTGGGTGAGGGAAGGAAAGCGGGGGGGCAGGCGCGCGGGAAACGAAGGAGAGACACGGTCGCGGCGGCTGAGCACGACGACCAGCGAGCGCCGGGCAGCGGACGGACTGGCAGCTGTGAATGCGGAGCGTGACAAAGAGAAAGGGAACGAGGGATAACGATACTGACTGCCACAAACAACGCATCGACCCAGAGTAGCGCGGAGAGGACGAATCGATAGCACGCCGAGCCACCCTCTACTCTTTCCAGCTAATTAAAAAAAATCAATACTCAACGCACCTGCCAACCAACACTCCACGAATCAATACCAACGTGCGGGGGACGCTATCTTCAACTACAAGACATTCGATAACGATCTTAAGATACAACCAAACCACCTCGAGTTACACCTCAAAATATTACTAATAAAAACCCCTACACATCCCCCATAACCAAAAACCCCTAGCCCCGGCGCTTATTCAAATCTGTTACTACCTGCCCTTCACTACTCCTCGGTTTTTGCTAGCCAATGGGAAAAGCTTATTTTTGACGAATCAGCAAATCACAGCTCACTTATTCTGATCAGTACTGTGAAGGATACACCAAGAGGGTGCTTATCAATAAGCTGCACTAGTGCAAACTCGATAATCAACTAGTTGGCACCACATAAAACCGGAATCGCATACTTAAACGTGCTAAAAAGGCTTAATTAACGGCTTAGTAAAGAAGTTAAATTAAGTATGTGAAACAGTTTTTAGGTTGGGTAGCATTTGTTTTGTTTTTGATGGGACGTCGGTTGCTACAATGACTTCTGCTTCTGACTGGCGCTAACCAAATAGACCGTCATAGAGAGGAATTTTTTTTAACATGGCGATAGAATTAGTCGTTAGGCCCGATTCGTTTATTGCAGCCGTACGTAACGCATTACACGATAATAAATATACTTCACAGGCGCTATACAATGTACTTACACGTCCGCAACCCATCTTCACTCCAGGCATTGTCACTCGAACCTATTTTAAACATTTTTAATAAATAGCGAGGCTGTATTCGTTTCCATAGCAACCAAGACAGCGAGCAACAGACTGACTAGACCGGAAACTGCTTAGACGGCGGCTTTCCGACAGTGCAGCGGTAAACAGATTTATGATCAAAATAATAAATAACAAATATAGATGTAAAATAGGGTAGAATAAATTTTTTTTTTAATTATGTATTTTAATAGTGCGGAAAAGTTGTGTATTGGGTTCCTAATAGGCTATGTAAAATTTGGTTTTGATCGAATAATGCCCTGATCTGCTCCCAAAGACCTTGAGATTTGCAAGTTTCTGTCGTAAATATGGTTTTAATGCAAATTTTAAAAATTATTTATTTTAAAAATGTTTTAATTTAATAGTGCGGAAAAGTTGTGTATTGGGCCACTAATAAACTGTGCAAAATTTGGTTTTGATAAAATGATACCTTGATCTGCCCCAAAGAACTTTGAAATTTAACATTTTCTGCTGTAAACACTGTTTTAGTGTTCAAATGCAAATTTATTTGATTTTCTAATTTAATAGTGCGGAAAAGTTGTGTAATGGGTCCCTAATAAACTGTGTAAAATTTGATTTTGATCAAATAATACCTTGTCTGCCCCAAGGACCTTGAAATTTATCTTTTGTCCATAAACGTAATGCTAAAACCTTTTATTTCTGAATTCTGATAGCATAGAAGTCGTACATTAACTTGTTGGGATTGTTGGATAGCACATTTAATAGAAATATATTATATTTGAGCTACAATAATTTATCGAGATACCAGAATGCCGTTGAGTCAATCCTTTTGATTTATCCAAACATTTAATTTGTTCCGGTGTTTTCACTTCATTTGCTAATCGCTTTTTGTATTGAAACTTGAGATTATACTTTGTGATTCTAGTCGTGCCTGTATGAAGCTCTTTGTTCCAGGCATTCCACATACTGAAGCAGATGCGTCTGTGATGACTTTGAGACAGCCTTTGATCGCTTGGGTGTGGCATGGAAATGATGTAAACTGTCCATTTGCAGGTGATAGCCCACTCTATCATTAACTGAAGATCTCCATCTCTGTCAAATATTCCAAATATCATAGGTGGTCCTGTAACTTCTCAAGTTTGCCATGGAATATACAAGATCTACATAATCGGTTACATCAAAATTTAGTGGTGGTATTTGGAAACATTGATCTTGCCTCGATCCTGTGTTTGTTCTAGCTTTCATGATTCGTCGTAGTCCAAGATGTGCTCTTGTTCATCAGTATCAAGAAAATGAGGACATTTTCCAAATGACCGAAGAAGACATTTCTTTGTATCACCGGATCAACTACAATCTTCAGTTCTTCACTTGGGTAACGATCGGATTTTATTGATTTCAACAAGTGCTTTGCACCATGCTTGCATGAGGGTTAGCCTTGATTTCAAACCACGTTGTTGAATAGACCTTAACAATAAATCAACCAATATGCGAAGATTGTCTGTGGGTTCTTTAGTTGCCACATATAAACGTATAGGATACGATTATCTGCTGTAACCCAGCATGCATGCAAAAGTTAACCAGGACCTTTCTATTGCAAGCCTAAAAGATAATTACAACTTGCAACAGCTTGGCACAATTCCAATAGATGTTTTTGATCATTACTTAGGTCTTTGCTTCATTGCATGGAAAATTACATTCAGTTTTCTGAAAACAATCAATTGATAGCTTTCACAATCTGCAATCTGGTTTCCAATAGTTCCCTTGAAACTATAGGACCTGTGGTCGGTCCAGCTAAATGAAGAAGTAAATGGCAGAGAGCAAACATGGTGCAAATCACTTATTGAAATCAATAAAATCCTCTCGTTACTTTAGTGAGGAACTAAAGCGTGTAGTTGATCCGGTGATCCAGAAAATATCCCCGTTTGCATAATAACCGAAGAACGACAGCAGATCAGGCCCCTTGGACTGCGATGAATCATGAAAGCAAGAACAAACACAGGATCGAGTCAAGTTCGCGCCTTCCAAATACCACCATCAAAATGTTGATGCAACCGATTACGTAGATTTTATTCAGTGGTTACAAAATAGTTATTTTGAGATTACAGAACCACCTATGACATTTAGAATCTCTGACAGAGATCTTCAGCTAATGGTCGAGGGTGGGCTATCTGTCGCCTATTAATGAATGGCTTACATAATTTCCATGCCATACCCAAGCGGTCGATTGCTGTATCGTACCAGGAGCATCTGCTTCAGTATTTGGAATGTCTGGAAGAGATGGCTTCACACGAGCAAGACTAGAATCACGAAATATAATACCAAGTTTCAATACAAAAAGTGATTATCGAATAAAGTGAAAAAATGTAACAAAGTATATGTTTGAATAAATCAAAAGGACAATTTCAGGATTACTCAATGGCATTCTGGTATCTCGATACATTTTTTGTAGCTCAAATATATTTCTATTAAGTGTGCTATTCAACAATCCCAACATGTTACTGTATAAATTCTATGCTATCAAAATTCAGAAATAAAAGGTTTTAGCATTTTTGAGTAAATTTTTTTGCATTACGTTTATGGAAAAAAGGGTAAATTTCAAGGTTCCTTGGGGCACATCAAGGTATTATTTGATCAAAACCAAATTTATTAGGGACCCAATACACAACCTTTCCGCTCTATTAAATAAAATAAAAAAATAATAATTTTAAAAAATGTGCATTAAAACCATGTTTACGGCATAAAATTTTAAATTTTAAGGTCCTTGGGGCAGATCAAAGCATTATTTGATCAAAACCAAATTTTATACAGTTTATTAGGGGCTCAATACAACTTTTCTGCACTATTATATTACAAAATTCCCCGAACAGTTTTTTAGCCCATTTTCATTCTACCCTCATGTAAAAACGTACAGCTAATTTAACTGCTACGTAAACATTTAAGATCAGTTTACTAATGCGTAAATTAAATATTTTCAGTGGCATTCTATGATCGTTTCTATGGACATGCAACCTGCTAACGTTTGCATACTGAAGCGTATTAAATAAAACGAAACTGAAACTCAGAGTGACGGAGAGGCTATTTCACGTAATCCACAACTAATGGACTCACTAAAAAATTAACAAAAGTAGCCATGGCCCTGAATAGTGTATATAATGGAAAAAGTTCTCCTCCCCTATTTATATAAAAGAAAGTATTATTTTGAAATATCTTACCATCACACCAAAGAAAAAAAAAAGTTTGCGTTTAATTCTACCTGGCTGTGCTATTTTTTTTATCCTTTATTACTGAATAAGAACACGAAGAATGCACTAAAGCTTGCAGTTACAAGAAGCTGTCTGGCCCAATGAATCGGAAAGCCGCATCACGTGCAGCCTGCCTGCTTCCTTTTTCCATTTCCTTCCCAAATATTTAGAGATCTTGCTTGCGCCCTGGCTCGGGGCCCCTGTGGGTCCCCTCGAGCCCTAGGACCCTGGCTATTTCCATATGTGTAACACATTTCAAGCATGCAGACTCCATGCCATCTTATTTTCCTATTAAATTTTCCTTTTTTTTACTAAGTTAAAATATGCTACGTAATATTAGATTGACTTGTAATAATCTTACCATTATTTTCAGGAGGTTTTACTAACTGTGCCCTTGTTTTAACTGGAAATAAATGAAAAATACAATCGGTTAAAAAAATTGGTTAAAACATTTGGGTATAATCACTTCAAATTGAATGCTTCTTCTTTCATTCCAGACATACATTTATAAATGTCCCGTGTGTGTTCATATGTTCCCGTGTGTGATATGTTCCCATGTGCGCTTATGTCGGTGATGCAATTAGATCTCATATCCTCTTGGTTCGTGTGATAAACAGGCCTTAATTTGGATCGAAACGGCGCGAAATGCTTTTCCATTTTTTTGTAAGACGGCATTGGCACTCCGGTTATTTTTAGACCAGCAGTCACCGGTAAACGGAAAGAAATCCAAAGAAAAAAACTCCACGGAAAAAAACCAAGGAACAAATCCGGGGAAAGAAATCCAGAGGAAACAAAATTCGTAAGCAAAAAATCCGCAGAAAAATATCAAAACATTCTTTTTCATTTGCCTATAGTATTATTTTTGCAGCTTGTCATTATCAGAGTCGTAGCTAGCCTCCTTGGCGCCCAAGGCGAACCAACTGAGCGATGGCTCCCCATTCCTACCTCCCCTCTCCCCAAACTGTTGGTTAAATTCTGGCTAGTGCGTGCGTAACTCCGACAGTCAGTTTTCGATACGGCATATCTGATCAAAAAACGAATAATCGGTCAACATTTCTGACTGCGTACTTTCAAAGCTTCATTCTTCGCAGTTTCCGGCATATATGATTGAGGAAATGTTCGGAAGTTTATTGTTCCTGCGCGATCCCCCTCCCCACCCCCCACCCACACACACACACAACTCAGACGGCGCTACCAGTCTGAACGGAGAGGTACCAGAAGGAGGTTTTCCCCCTATCCGCCATTGAAAGAGAAGCGTTCTTTCCACATCCACCTTCTGCTCTGGCCAAATAACGGCACTTATATAGTGTCAAGTCGATAATCAGGGGTTGGGAAGGGAGGGAAGGACGTCTAAGAACGACAAAAAGCACCAGGCAACACGAGAGATTCGTGCTATCAACGACTTTTGTAGCACTGATGACGAATCACCTGACACTAAAACAAAACAAACAACCCCCCCCCCCCCCAAAAAAAAAAATAAAGCTACAAAAAATAGGGAAATATTTAAAAAAAAAAAGTGTTAAATTTTTATTCCGCAGATTTTTATTCTTTTGGTATTTTTTTTTTGGATTTTATTTCCCCTTGATTTACTTTCTCCGCATTGTTTTTCCTGGAATTTTTTCCGTGGATTTTTTTCTCAATGGAATTTTTTTTTATGTAGATTCGCAGTCAGCGGCATTGAAAAGCCGTATGAAAATACGAGCAACACCAACTTAACATTGCGGCAGTCTCCATGCATTTGTTAAAAATCGCCATAATATTCTTTATAGCAAACCAATTGAAGATATAGAGCTACAGCTACTCCTTCTGCCTCCACGTGCCGTATCAACATTCGTAACCCTATGACACTTTACTGAATGTAATTCACACGCAAGGGGAATGTAATGAATTGGTTTCGCCACGCCTATACACATGCAGAAGAAAGACACGCAAGTAGCAGTTGTGTAACGATTGGGTGAGAGGCGTAGGTCTGTTCGTAGAGCGCTGCTCCTTTATAACGATTTAATAAAAGGTGCTTCTAGAGGCACCAATACAAAGCAGTAACAAGAGGAGGTGGTCACCTAATAACGCCACAATGGTAGTAGCATGTCAGTAATTGCCATTAGCGGTACCCACTTAACGGTGGTGGACACTACAGCGTAGAAGAATGCTGTTATCGCAGCATTTCTCATTTCCTCGCCCCCCCCCCCCCAATTCCTCAGCGTCGTTTCCCCTTTGTAGTGAAGGTCGGGTTTTACAGATGAACTAATACTTCAATGCGTATTAAAACTGATGTTAAATATTCAGCAGTTGGTTAAAAATCATAAATTAATGCATTGTATAATAAAATTTGTACAATAATTTGATTGTGAATCACCACTTCAGGCTATGCCCATGTTTGAACGCTAAGATAAGTGCCTGGCTGTGCGCATGTTTCAAATGTCATTGTATATTGTCTGTAGCTTAAAATTGAAAATTTTTTCTTGCACGAAAGAAACCATATATGCCCTATTAATATAATAATAAAAAAAAACCGTTAAAGAGTACAGAGAAGTACGTAAGGCTGCCTTTATAAAAAATTCCCTAAAATCGTGAAACAAGAAAGACTCACGTAACGCATAATCATAAGGCGGTTTTCGTATTGTGGCCCTACATTCGCCGGCCAAAAACAATCATAATTCAAATTACATCACACTTTATTCAATTTTCGCACTATATTCGTAAGCAATTCTACTTAATTGAATAGGTTAGTCAGTGTGTAATAAGTGTACGCATGACGAATTCCTTATATGTAAAAGAAAGACAACGAATTAGACACTGTATGGGTTTATATGATGATCCAAAATAAATACTATAAATAAAACAACATTGTTTCATTCAATTAAATCCAATTACCTTAAATTGGCTGACATGAGTTAAGGCCAGTTGACGGATCTTGAGTAAGGCTGCTTTGCAACGACGCTATTTTGGCTATCCTGATTTTTAGTAGTTTTCGTAAACTTGATCCTGACTTCCTCTTTACCCCTTTACTGGCAATGCTTTACATTTACTGGACATGAACTCGAATGAGAGGCTTGACATCTGCCACTGCTTGCTTCTTTACTGAGATGATTATCAATTTTTGGAATGCTCTGTCTGCTGTCCTCCTATTCTGCTCAAAATAAAAGTCTCACTTCAGCACTTCTCTGTATTTTGATTATTTATGGCTGGATTGGGCAGGTGCTAGTACAACTTGATTATGATTGCTTTTGATAGGCGAAAGGCTACAAAACTAATAACGCCTTGAGGAAACGAGTTGCACGTGCTTTTCTTGTTTCGCAAATTTTAAGGACGTCTTTAAGTCAGCTTTACATCCTGATTTAACGCTTTGCATTAATTTTTAATATATTTAATGTGATAAAATGGTAAGTAAACGAAATGATGTTCATTGTACTACACTCAGTGCATCTGCTGCAAGCAGCTGGCAGTAAACTGTGTAACATGCATGTATTTGATCTGATCTTTCATGATAATCGGGTGCACGTTTTGGGTGATTCGTGTGTAAATATTTTTGATCATATAAGAATTGAATATGCTTCGTAACGAGTCGGTTTATTTGTAAAGTCGTTTGTGTAACACCACTGCTTCGCATACAATCAAAACGACTCACATATACAGAGAGAAAAAAAATGAACAAAACATGCAGCATACTTTTTGCTCAAATTTTAGTCTTGTTTAGAATTGAACTGGTTTATAATAATAATAATAATAATAACAATAAGCAAATTTATTGTCGAAAGTTGGCAAAAGGAAAAAAAAACAGGAAGGGAATGGTTTATCCATCCTTAACACCTGCGCCCCCCCCCCCCCTCCGAAAGGAAAGAAACAAAAACATATAAGAGCTAAGCACAGCGCACAGGTTCATATGGATACAAGAATTATACAATAAAAAAATGAATAAAAAAATAATGAAACGTCTAAAAACATCTAAGAAATTTGGTAAAATTAACCTTTTTCAGGCCGGCCCTAAAGTTTTTAAGGCTCGATGATCCCACTATCTCGGATGGCAAGTCATGCCATGGTCTGACGACACGATTAGAAAAGAAATATTTTGTGCAGTCACGCCTCACCTCCCCAACAGTCAGCTTCAAATAGTGTCCCCTAGTGTGGCTGTTTCCTCTGACCGAACACAACTTATTTGCATCGAACACTTTACACATAACAGCAATAGACTTCTACAGGTTGTGTAAAAAGCACAGAAATTCGAGCGCCCCTTTTACACCAGGACTTAAACTTATACAATAAAGCTATTATATTACGCAAGAAGACAAAAGGCTGATGTATTGGTTTAGGTTTGACTTAGTGGTCCGCAACCACTATGTAATTAAAAGAAATGACACTTGGTTTTTTAGGTGTCATTGACATGTGATTTCATGCGTAGCTTGTTAATTTTTCCCTAATTTAGGCTACCTAAATATTTGATAACTGATTTTTTTCTCATCATTTGAAAGTAAAAAATCCCACAAACTCTTTCCCAATTTTATTCAGCCCACAACTAGGGTATAGAATACATGTTGAAACAATGCAATGCATCGAATCTGTTCAAAGGTTTTCGTAGACACAAAATTTGTTACATAAGAAGCCACCACAGCTTCGTATTCAATTATTAGGCCAACCTTCGTAATAATAATTAAATACAATGTACAAATCAACACAAAGTTTATATTCGTAACAAATCTCCAAATATTGACCAAGTTATCAAAAGTTACTAGGCAATTATCACAATTTTCACATCTTTTTTTATTAAATTGGTTTTTAACTTTTGAAGAAAGTGCCATAAAAGGGAACGTACCAAGAAATATCAAGATTTATCGTATTGATTTTGTATGTAGTATTTTTAAATTACGAAGGTAGTCTTAAAAATACTCCACGCTAAGTGAAGAAAAAAGTTCTTCAGAATTTTGTAACTGCCTGTACAAACATTGGCTTTGAACTTTTAAAAAAGTGGCCAGTAAACGGGCACGTAGACTGCCACGAAATGTCAACTGGTATTTTATTGTTTTTTTTTTACAATGTATTTTAATGTTACGAAGGTTGTCCTAAAAAATAAAACTAAAAACTAATTTTTAAATGCCTTTAATAAAATTCGCTCTTAAGTTTTGAAGAAAGTGCCGGTAAAAGGCATGTACTACGAAGTATCAAGATTTACTGTATTGATTATTATACGTAATATATTTAAATTACGAAGGTTGTCGTAAAAATACTGAATATTTAGTGAAAAAAAACTTCTTCACAATTTTTAACTGTCTGTTCAAACATTTGTTTTGAACTTTTAAGAAAGTGGCCGGTCACGTTGGCTTCTATGAAATATCAACTTTTATTTTATTGCTTTTTGTGCACTGTATTTTAATGTTACGAAGGTTGTTCTAAAAAAAAAAACTAAATACGAAGTGAAAAAATCTTTAAAATTTTAAATGCCTTTTATAAAATTATGTTTTAAATTTTGAGGAAAGTGCCGATAAACGGGGTTGTACCACAAAATATCAAGGTTTACTGTACTGATTTTTAAACGCAGTATTTTAACGTTAAGAAGGTTGTACTAAAAATACTAAACACAAAAATAGGTAAAAAAAATTCTTCATAATTTTTAACTGCCTGTTTAAAAATTGGCTTTGAACCTTGCGGTAAACCGGCGAGTTGGCTTCCATGAAACATCAACTTTTATTTTACTGTTTTTTTTTTTGTACCAATATACGAAGGTTGTCCTAAAAAATTTGAATGTGAATTGAAACAAAAACCTTCACAACTTTTAATGCTTTAAAAAATTGTGTTTTAACTTCTGAAAAATGGGAGGGGGGGGGGTTCTGATATTCATCTATTGATTTTCGAACATAGCATTTTAACGTTACAATGGGTGCCCTGAAAATCTGAGTACAAAGCATTTATTTACCAGTGCTTCTGTGATGTTTTTTTCTGTAGTAAAATGTATTGAAGCGCTTTTGCCCTCTTGTCAATACGGGCAGACAGAACTGTCACAAGCGAAAATCTCCGTTTTGAGATTTGGTCGATTGGGTGTATCCAATATGGCGTGTGTATCAATGCCAGGCTTTTGTCAGCCCTTCATTGTCAATTTTAATGTTTTTTAAAATAGTTGTGACCAAGGAAAATATGTGAAGCGTTTTTTTTCCGAAAATTAAATAGATTTTATGTACATGCATTGTGGTTCAATGCCTGCCAGGAGGCTACTGAATTCTACATCCTCTCCGCAACCACAAAATAATTTGAATTTTGGTCGAAAATCTCCTTTGCACTGTTCCCACCGCACAGTACTAGAGAAGCTTCCTCTGGGTACATTGCAGTGTTTCCACTCCTCACTTACAGAATTTCCCCGAGAAAAGACAAAATTTCCCTTTTTTTCCCTATGCAAAAAAATTATCTTTTTTACTTCCCTTATGTAATTTCCTTTCGTCAAACCACTAATTTTCACAATTTTCTAATATAAAAAAAAAATATATGAGCCCCTTTTGAGGGCACAGGAACGTCAACTATTGACGTAAATTGAAACAAAAAATTCAAACGACCGCTTATTAGAACTAGTCTTCATGCCATTCCTGCTAGAAGAGAATGAAATGGATGACCTGTAAAAAGAAGTACTACCACAATTCTTGTGATTTTAGCGTTAATAAGCCTACAACAGACGAGAAATAAACACTCACCAAACTGGAAATTGGGGTTGGGTCAGGATTTAAAATGTTAACACGCGTTTGTTGGGAGTAGAAACATGTGGGCTTACGGGAAGTTTCGAGAAAGTGGGTGTGGAGGGAGAGAAGATCGCGAGTCACTATGGAAAATCGCAACTTGCAAATAAAACACAGAATTTCCCTATTTTTTTCCCCCTTTTTCCCAGTTTAATATATTTTTTCCCTTTAAAGAGCAATTTCCCCTAAAAAGGGAAAAATTCCCTGTCAATGGAAGCTATATGGTGTGTAAAAACCTTTTTTTGAAATTCCTTATTGGCAGGGTGCGGAAAACTTGTTCTTGGGCATCACTAGCACTCACAAAAAAATGTCGTCACTTTAGGGTGATGTCTTGAGGTGTCCCAAGGGTCTTCAGGTTTAACATAATATGGCAATGGGCAGAATGGTGAAAAAGGCAAAAATAATGATATGACCAGTTTTTAAATCTAATTTTAACATTATCGCATTTAAAACAAAGAAAGGTAGCCGTAATTGCCAAAAAGGCCATTTTGGCCAATTTTCGATGTTAAATTATTCCCACAGCTTTGAGGAAAAATAAAATCACGGCATGTTAACTTAGTTAGTTCTGAGACAATCGAATGAGATAATCTTAAAAATTAGATTTTAAATCATCATTTTTGCCTTTTTCACCATTCTGCCCATAGCCGTACAATGTTAAACTTGAAGGCCCTTGGGGCACCTGAAGACATGACCCTATAGGGTGATGAAATTTTTTGTGTGTGATAGTGTTGCCCAAGAGCAACTTTTCCACACCCTACCAATGACCTATTCCAAACAAAAAAAAAAATAAAAAATTTCTACACTCCACCTTACTGATACTGTAGTGGAAGGGAATGAAATAAAAATATCTTACCGTAATAATAGCTGCAATTCAGAAATTCTTCTACGAAATTATCATTTTCACCATATCTTTCTGGCCACAAGACGCAATTGCAAGTCCCTTCTTCGCTGTAAGATATGCTTTGACACTTCGGCATGAGATGACAAGCGATGGCACAATCCAGGAAGGTGGTATTCTTGATGTCGTACGTTGCAAGACGTTGCAGACCTAAACTTGTCCATGCTGGCATGATGTCTTTTTCGACTAGTACCGTCTTTCTTTCGTCTACGTTGAGTCCTTCACAAAACATCAGAACGAAAACGCAAAGAACAAGTCGAAAAACACCCTGCATGTTTTCCCGGTTGAGGCTTGCAGATTACTAAGGGTGAAACGCAATGACAAACTCGGAATTGCGAAAGAAATTATTTATCATAATGGGCTGTGAAAAATGTGACCTAAACAGATTATCGATTGCTTTCCTGCATTCTTTTATGTTGCGGCAAGCCGTTGTCAATTATTTGCAAGGTACTCCGCAGCCGTTCATGTCCCATTCGTGTTGTGCGGCGCATTAGGCTTTTAAATAAAGGTGCGTTGGCTCTAACTGAATCGATTAATGGTTTGCGAAATTGTAGTACGGTTGAAATAGGTTAACAATTTCATCACGTGTGCAACTTCGTGGATTTATTTTTATTATGCCTATATGCGTTTTGGATGCCGCAGTAACTTCGTGCCATTTTCAATAAAATGCATTTCGGTTCGTTATCATCCGATTTCATATTTATGTATTCATTTTCTTTTAGTACATATTTTCCATAGGCATTTTCCATTGGTTGATATTTCTATATTCGAAGAACACATAACGTTTTACCCATAAAACAAGCCGGGTATAGCAACAACCTAGTCGCACCCGGTCTTCTGTGCACTGTTAAAACGCTAAGTATACGTCACGGATTATAGGAGAAAAAAAGCCAAGAGTGTTTCATAAAATTTCAAACGACGTTTTGAAAAAAAAAAACATTTTGCAGCATCAGGTTCCTATAATAAAAATTACATGGCAAAGCCAAGTCACCTACTGTTAAGTGACATATATTTAAGAAAGAAAAAAAACAAGTAAAAAACTGCATTTTCTGAGAAGGGAATTGCGGTTTTCACTTCGTTATTTTCCCTTAACTGTATACTACTTAACAGTATGTTACTTCTGGCGTTGCCATGTAATAATTTTTATTATAGGAACCTGATGACAAAAAATGTATGTTTTCGTTATGTCGTTTGAAATTTTATGTAGCTCTCTTGGCTTTTTTTCTCCGATAATTCTGTACGCTGCCGCCACTTACGCGTTACACTTCGTTTTTTTTTTTTGTTATTCATTTTAACTTATTTTTGGACTCTGAATGTACAGGTGAAAACAGTTTGTCTATATTTGGTATCGATTCATTGCTGAAAATAAATCATTTGACTGCAAGATAGTTTTTAACAATAATTAGAAGATTCAGAAGGTTTATTGTGCTGCCGCTGGTATAAAACTTGCCACCACCATCAACGAAAATGTTCAGGGGCACACCTTTATCACGCATTACAACAGCGATCTCTATTATATAATCTGAAAGTATAGTAATCATCACAATTTCAGGTTAAAAATGTGTTAGTTTTTAAGCCTAGTTTCAGCTCGCAGGCCTAATTTTTACCTGTCGTTTTAAATTCTTAAGTATAGCAGCAAACGGAGAGTTGGGTTCGAGAGTAGGCCTATTCATTCATGCAACAACACGGTGTCGAGACTTTACATTGCCGTGCCAACGAGGACCCTTTTAAACTTTTGCGTCGTTAACTGCATCGTTTTGTTCTTTAAGGTTGCGTGTCTTGCTGTAGTGGATAGGCTAAATGCGACGATGAAATATATTATTATTTCATTAACTTACGTCGAAAAGCCTGTCGGCTATGGGGAAGCAACGTTGTTTTAATTTGCCGTGTTTTATAAAGTATACTTAACTCCTGTTGGAAAAGGCGACGGAGGAGCTAAGTTGTTAATGAACCAGAATTCTGAATAGCGAATCTCTGAATCAGGGAATTTCTTTTTTAACTCACGTGCTGCGTCATTGTGGGTTGGTTTATCTAAAAGGTCATTTCATGATGAATACAAATAGGAATGAACTTCCCCTGCCGATCATGTGTTGTTGAAGTCGAGGTGGAGGGAGGGGTTGGGGTAGCGGAGGTAAAATAAAAAATGGTCGACAACTTGATTCGGGTGTCAGAATGTCATTGGCTAGGGGCCGACTGATGGCATTTTCTGACCGGTCAAAATAACTTTTAATTGCGGCCAGCAGACTGACTAAATGGTTCTAACGCCGCCTCTCTATCTAACTAAGCCTGGCATCGTGGCTGGCTTAATAATAGGTAAATCTCAAGTATTCAAGAACTGTATTTTCTTATTTTAAAATTGGTTAGTCTATTTGTTATTCTAGAACGTACACGAATTTTTGTTTTTACATCGTGTGTTTCTACAGAGCTGTTGTTTTTAATCAGCAATTATTTCAAAACAAACCTTCTTTAAAAAATAGATATGACTAGCCAGTCATGCGAGAAGTTGGTGCTGAGTAATTACCGAACACTTCAAATTACGTCTGATGACGAGCTAGCAAAATGGAAGCTCTAATGCTTCCTTATTTGGATTAAAGGAAAACGGGGAAAAGAAGGAAGTAGCCAAATAAGAAGAATTTACGAACGGCGCTTGGTTTGTTTTCCCTTTTTTTTTCTGACAGTTTACGAACACATGGTATGCAACAATTCATTCCACAGCTAACGACAGTTACTGTTAAGTAAATACAGATGCAAACCTATTTACGTTGCCTTTTGGTTATCTAGACACAAGCTAGTGTGTCGCGCTAAGTTAGGCAACAAACATCACAACAAACATCACATCAATTCAATTGCCGAGGTTGTAAACCATTGTAGCGCGACGCCATTGCGTCAGTGTCTTATATCTTGAAGCATAGTTGGGCACATTTCAGGTACTTGTGGAAAAATAATAATGCGGTACAAAAGCTTAAATTGTGTTGAAATCGAGAGCAATGACCCACCTTACAAAAATTAACTCGTGTTTGAATGCCAGCTATGCTGCTTTCAATGCAAAATCTGCCCCTCAATAACGTTGAAAATGTGTTATTACCTAGCTAGCTAGATAGTCCGCTCATCCCCATGTTAAATCCCATAGGGTGATTATTCATCGATTCCGAGATAACGGGAAGGCTTCCAGCTATGAAATTGGACGAATGGGTGCACTACAATATGAACTGCGTACCTTTTATGGTTTGGAGCCTGGGGGCGTAACAGGGATGGCGTGGGAGGGCGCGTAAGTACGAAAATATTCTTATAACCATTGTTAGTATTGTCGGCATCGTCTCTCATTGGACGGCCAAAATTCCGACAATGAGAACGTGTATACTGACGTACGTGCCTAGGCACACACTAGTGTATCACGATAAATCTAAACAACGTTGCAAAGAAATTGTATTCACGTCCAATTCCTGAAAAATAAACCAAGTATAATAACAAAGCAAAATAAACAAAGCCAAAAACTGGTAAGGAGGCCACCAAGTTGACAGTGGTTCGGCCCTTCAAAGGAGTGATATCAACAAACCAAAACTAACTAAATACAACAAATTACAACAAAATTAAAATCAAACCAAAATCAAATAAAGAAATAACTAAGTTGAGAATGGTTCGGCCTATAAGCAAAAGATAGTAGAAAATTGTTGAAAACCAATTTCTTGTTGACGTGGCACTTTATTACTCATCTGCACGGTAGTGGAGTTGAATCAATACGCAATTAAAAAAAAGGAGTGATATCATATCAATTACCAAAACTGGTAAAAGGGGCCACCACGTTCCGAATGGTTCGGCCCTTCAAAAGAGTGATATCAACACACCAAAACGTTCGCCAACTTAATCGCACCGAATAATACTTTGGACGTTAAATGAAAACTTGAACATTGCTACCCAAAGTAGCAATAATCTAGTTTTCATTTAACCTTCGAATTATTATGCGGTGCGATTACCTTGGCGAATGTTTTGGTGTGTTGATATCACTCCTTTGAAGGGCCGAACAATTCGGAACTTGGCAGCCCCTTTTACCAGTTTTGGTTTTTTATATGATATGTCTGACTGCCTACGCGGACTCATATACTGACTGCCTTTTGGCCGTGTCAGTATGGCTCAACGGTAGAACCTCGGCCTTTGGTTTCAAAGGTCATGGGTTCGATTCCCCGCACAGGTAGTCTGACAAAGGCAATGTAAATAAGTTTGCATCCGTATTTATTTTAATCTTGTTGAGCCTTTGGCTTATCCGTCCTTAATCCTTGTTTCATGTTTAAGTGTTCCATTCGTTTCACTTGGAGTGAGGCGCGGCGAATAAGCGTCCCTCCAGTGGTGAGTGGATAGTGTATGTTTATATATATATATATCCCACGTGTTAAATGTTGCCTATGGACGTTTCCTTTTGGCTGTGTCAGTATGGCTCAGCAGTAGGACCTCGGCCTTTGGTTTCAAAGGTCGTGGGCCGATTCCCCGCTCAGGCAGTTTGACATATAAGTAAGTTCAAAAGGAAACGTAAATAGGTTTGCATCTGTATTTATTTATCTCTTGTTGAGCCTTTGGCTTTTCCGTCCTTAGACAGTTACTGTGTTGCGTAAGAACATAAAGCTAAGAGTAACTTTATGACCAGTTTATTGCTTATGTGGTTTAGCTTGCCTAATTCCCCCACACCACATGAATGATCACACAATACAATAAATACACGTTATTTCCCGAATTTACGATATTCATTTGTTTGCTTCGTCGATTACATTGAGAATTTCCCTGACCGAAATTTGCTTACTTGATCGTGTACTAAATTCGCCCAATCACAACCGACTTACAGTGATAATCACGCAGTAGCTTT
>JAHWFP010256522.1:0-22007 GCA_023313725.1 Lithobius niger
CCGAGTTTGAGTTAACGAGGTTTTACTGTACTACCGTGGTTTTCTTTGCCATTCTTCATGGAGCAGGTTACGCATGTATTATTTACGGTGCAGTTTGCATTTAAGACTCAGAGCTGAGGCGTTGCGGCATATTTTTTTAAGTAGCTAAGAAAGTAGATTGAAAAGTAAACAAATACTTCATACCTTTAAGGTTATTGGTTATTTTCTACACTTGTAACGGTGCTATAACTGTGCACTACATTTCGTGTGTGTTGGTTTTTTTTTTGTGATGACCGCATTGGCACAGGCATCTCACGAATTTTAGCTTAACAGTGAATAATCGCAAAGCAGTTCCTGTCTAGTGACACGTTAGTGTCCGTGTTTAACTTTGCCATCATCATCGATTGATAGCTAACGAGGTTTGCATCCTTGTTTGCTGTTTAGTTAATTGGCTTGGTATCCTGCCAGTTAGTTAATTTCACCACATAAGTTTGTTTGATTTCACCAATTAGTTCAGTAAATCATTGCAGTCATGATTCAGTTTGCTACGAGTGGTTTTGTTGGTGGTGGTCGATTACAATATTAACGATAGCGGTAACGCAGAATTTGTGTTCTGTTCAGAAAGAGTTAAAAACTTTTTTCTTTTATATCAATTCTTTATGGAATTTGTGTTAACTTTCCTGTGTAAATAGTTAATGGTTGTGTGCATTATAAATTATGAAAACCCTTGATAACGATGAAGTCTTGTGACTGTGCAACGGATGGAGTATCGCCACTGAGTTCAGCTAAGAACACAGGTTATTCATGTGAACAACAAATTTGAAACTTTGTGCGTAAACTTAATGACTTAGGATTGTAGCGTAAAGCATTATGCAGAACTTCATGCAGAAACTACGACTCAAGAAGTTTTTTTTGTTTTTTTTTTTGCTTTAGTTTGAAATATGTTGAGAATTATTTGCTAGGGTGTGTTGTAAAAAGAATTGTGTAAAAGTAATTTCTGCTGCATTCCGTAATTTTGAGTAAAGTTTGGCAGGACATGTTAAATGCAAATACCAACCGTTGCAACTACTTTTACTGTACTGCTTCAAAAGAGGATGCAGTCGACACCATTTACAACGAACCTTGAGCGAAAGCTTAACTGGTTGTTCCTCAACTCCAAAAAAGAAGAGTTACCAAGTTGAAAGATTAGGTTGAAAATGGTTCTTTAAAAGAAAGCGAATTTTCACTGCACATTGGCTTTTAGTGTGTCCGGCAAATCTTTTAACTACCAGCCTAAAAAATGGCTGCCACCAAATGTTTCCTTTGAGCTACAGTTACACCAGTCAGTTACCTTTCAGCGAACATGCTTGGGAATAGAAATTTTGTGGTATGTGGGGCCAGCGTTAGTTCAGGTTGCTTTCAAGTGTTCAGGTCGCGTACCTTTCAAACTAAGGCCGAAATTGTGGCTGGCTTTTGAATGTAGCCCTTTTGTACCCCCCATGCATGAGTCTTTTCGAAAAAACGTAGGATTTCTTTGAAAACAGCACTGAGCGAGGGTTTCAGTTTCAGCTTGTTCCTCACTAGCGTAGAGCTTTGAGTTGTGTCATAGTATTTTGCTTGTCGCACAGTTTTGCTTACAATGGTACTGTGGCGCAGTAGCCAAGCCCTTTTTGCACTTGATCATGTTGGAGGAAAAAAAAAATCATTTTAGTAGCAAAAATTGATTTTTTTTGCCCTTCAACTTTAGTGACCTACCCCTTGAACTAGGTTTAAAAAAATGATCAACTGTGATGCAAATAAAAAAATTCCCCTCCTTCTCTCCCAAACATGTCTTACATAATGGCCTGTCCCTAATTTGAAATATGTTTTCTTAAAAACCGGTGTTCATTAGTCCTTTTATTGGAATTGTAATAACACATGGAAAGTCAAATTGTCCCAATTAGTGATGAAGAAATACAGATGCAAACCCATTTCCATTGTAAATTGTATTTATTTATTAGAGCTGCGCAATTTTCTTATCTTCAGGGCAACACTTAACATTGTTTAATATTTCAATTGGGAGAAAAAAGGCTGATTATGTAAATGCAAATAGCTGCAGTTCATTTACAAATTCTGTATACGAAATTATTAATATAGTCAGCTTTAAAAAGTGTTTGTTTCTCATGACCTGTATATATTTATCCTTGCTTGCAGTTGTGTGGTAAATTATATGACATTTGGACTCCACTGGTGTCAGTTGACACAGGTCATAAACCTGATGAAGATCATAATTGTTACTATTGTTGTTTGTTGGCTTGCGGAAGCAAATACTTCACCAAGAGGTAATCTCTGACCTTCACATTATAACTGCTAGAATGCAGTTTACGTCAGGGAGATCTTGATAATTGATGGAGGTGTGTTGTTCAGTGGGGAAAAAAATTATACTGAATGTGACAGAATTTTACAGGATGTGACTAAAATATTAATCACAAATGAAGGAGCTGGTTTTACCTGCCAAACTAGCAGAATAAGTTTATATGAACACATGTCCGGAAATGCTTTCCTGCTACTTTTGCTGCTTCTGTGGGTAGTGCATGTGTGTGTGTTTGTGAGGCGGGTTAGATGTCAGTATGAACTCTGCAAGCATTTTTAACCTCCAACTGAAACATACAAGTTTTCAACACAGTAATTGCAGTGTATTTAAAAAATAGGAAGACAATTACGTGGTTGTAGCTTAACTTTTTAAACTGTAATTCTTGCCAAAACATCCAGATCGCAGGGCGAAGCACGTTTTTTTTTCCGTTTCGGTACCGCGTGCTTTCCCGGCAACTTGTGCGGGGTACCTTGTCATCAATAATGGGAAAGCCGTATGAGCCTGCATGTAAACTCCGTTGGCCAAGTCAACTTGCACATAAGGACAGGGGAGGGAGAAGAGAAGAATGGTAAATCTGAAGGTAACTCAAAAGTTAAGTTGTGCTAACTTAGTAATGTGCAGGGAACCGTGAGAAATACCGGTACGTGGAACAAAACAGCTTGATAATTTATTAGGCCTATTATTAGTAGTATTTTTTTAAATCGCATCTGAGCTCCAACTTTTTTCGGCAGGGAGCATAAAAAGTCTGCAACGGATGTCACCCGCTTTCTGTTACGGGGATTAAGTGCACATGAAAGCTGAAAAGATTAATGGGTTATTATATGCAGGAGAAAAAACGGGTGTGCTATTATGGTAAGTGAACACCGAAGATCCATAAAAAATTAGTTGGATATAATGTGCACACGCAATACCCATAAATAATTAATGGCTATTATGTGTACACCAAGACCCATCAAAGAATTGATGACTTACTGTGCACACTGAAGACCCATAAAAAAATAATGGGCTAATATTTGCACACCCAAGAGCCAGAGAAAAAGAAACGCACAGTTAAGCCTGTGTTGTAAAGCAAAATAATACACTGACAGTATTGTGCTCGGAGACTATCCACACAACGGCAAGCAGTTTCAGCGACTGGTTCTAACCAGTGAGACATTAACAATCTTTACTGATGACCATTCATCCTGGATGGAAAGTTTTGTGAATTATCTTATCGTTATTTTTTATTATTTTGGCCTCGAATGTTTTCAGTTGCATTTAGCTTGTACTTTACTGATTAATTACGGTAATGTGCAACGCAGCAATCGGGTCACAATATTCAAGCTGCTTTATTTTTTGCAGTATGTTTTCCCGTCATTTTGTTATTTTTGATTTCTTGTTTCAGTGCCGCTGTACCGGTTTTTTTTTTTTTTGGGGGGGGGGGGAGTTATTCCTGCCGCTTATCATTAGTTATATCCCTGAATAGAGCAAAGTTGCAATTGCTTTTTAGTTAGGTAGAGTTGCCTGTGTAATAACATACGGCCCAGGCTTCAGTGGTGGCCGGTGCTCGTGTGAAGTGGGGAGTCTTAGATTGGTTGCATGTGTTGGGAGGGAATGGGGGGGGGGGGGTGGAGCATTACTCCCATTAAAAAATATATTCTCAATTTCGATCATTTTTTTTAAAAGAAATTGTATTTTAATTCACCTGAAATAATTTCACGCGCTAAGTCACGATAGTTAAGTTTTAAGGAGGTCAATTATCATAATATTCATTGAAATAAATTTTAAAATCACATTTTTTTCTCCTGGTAAGTTATGGCTGGCCTATATGCCGGCCAGTTGCCGAACAACCATTAGTTCACTTAGCAATAGTCACGTCAGTGGCAATCGGGTAAAGAAACTCAGCCAAAACTGGAACGCAATAAATAGCCTGTCATTGCATGTGCGAATGGAGTGCTCATACGAGCCGCTGGTTCTAACTACGACAGTATAGGCAATACTGCCATCCTGCATACTGCTTGCTCTCAGCGTAGTGGCATGCTAGGCAGGGGAGCTTATTGTTAGTTTACAAACAATATTTACCTTTCGTGGAAGTGTAAATCGCAGTACGAGAAAAGTACTAATCTTCGATGACTAAGATTTAAAATTAATTATAAAATTAATTGTGAAAAAAAGCTGTAGGTGAAGAAATATTAATTAAAAAGGACGGAACGCAATGGGTTCGAGATGGGTTAAATAAATACGGATGCAAACCTATTCGCGTTGCCTTTCGGATTCCGCTCGGGCAGTCTGACAAAAGGCAACATAAATAAGTTTACATCCATATTTATTTGAAATATTAATTGACAGTTATGATGGGATTAAGAGCTCAGGACTTGTCTAAAATTTTGGGCAGGAGGCTCTGCCTACCCAGAGGAACCTCTACTGCCGGGCCATGTCCTCTGTGAATGTTATTAGCTGCAGACATGCATCGTGGAAGAAAGCATTTCCTGACAAATATGAAATTTCTTTTTCAGTTTATTTGGGTATGAGACATTTTTGCTAATTCACGTATTCTGATTTTTTTCCCTGAGCGAAGCAATACTTTCCGTGTTTCATTTTTTAAGTTCGGTTTTCCAATGAAACGTTTTGGATTACCTGGCCAAATTTTGATGGATTTTGACATTTTTGTGTAATACGGGTACTTTCTAATTAACATTGCCAAATTCAGTCAACAATCATTAGGATTTTACGTTGTAACGAAATTTTTTTTGGCACAAACATTTTTTATGCCTTTTTTTGGGGTTAGAGGCTGCTTTCACGCTTGTTTACTGTGTGTCACTTCCGCCTTCTGTTTACTAATACAGTTCTATTCCACCTTGTATAATTAGGATTGTTTTGTAGTAAGTGACAACAACCGTGATGACAGAAGCCATTTGTCGTTATGTTTTATTGGAACTCCGTAACCACCGACACTTTAAGTTGCGCAGGAAATTAGCATTTTGGTGCACGTCATGTTTTGGTCACACAAAAACGTGCTTGAAATATAATTGTAACATAATAGCTAAAGGCTGTGCTGAATTCACCAAGACATCTTTGCTGCTTTTGAGTTAATCAGGTCAGGCCATTGTTTCGTTAACTTTCCTCAAACTAGCTAAACCATTATTGTCTTTTCGTTTTTGCTCAATGGGTTTGGATGTTTTACTGTACTATTTTGTACAATTTTAAAATATATATATTAAAATAATTATTATCATATAATAATCATATAATTAGACTACGACTTCCTATTTCCCATTTTGTCACTTTCATCCTTTGGAAGTTATGAGATAAAATACTACAAAAAGAAATTAAGTTTTCTTTATTCTCAAGTTGTAACTCAAAATCTTACTTGCGTTGCCGAGTTAAAGGCCAGGGTGGAGTTTTTACACAATTCAGTGATCATGCAAAATTATGGTTTCAAGCAGCACTGCACAGTACAAAATTGTCTCAACGATACGAGTTTTGTGTTCCATTTCTCAGCGTGGCATTCCTTAGAATTTTTAATTCTTTATGTGGAAAGTGGAAGGTATTTGTGCTGTAAAATGTGAAAGTTCCAAATTAAACTGTGCATGTTTTTAAAGAAAGTGTGATTTGCGGTACTAGTAAAAAGCACTCGAGCATGTATTGTCCCGTTCATATTTTGTATCGTGTTTGGCCTAAATTTTATTGTGGAAAAGTTCCGTCCTTGTTTGATGCTGTCGAGATATCATCGAGCAGAAGAATGGTCAATTTAGTACAGCCTTTTCAAGAGCACTTTTACCTGTATACACGAACATTCTGTAAGGATGTTTATTGGGGCCAGATTTCATTGTTCTTAGTAGTTTTACGCAAAGACTGCAAGTGTTTTCATCAATCAAAGATTACAAATTTTAGAATGTGTAAAGTGTGTGTGTATATATTACTGTAGATAATCAAAAGTAGATGTACATTAACAAAAAAGTCTTTTTTTCTTATTTTAAACAAAAAAAAATTGCTATATGTTAATAGTTTTATATTATAATAAATTTGTACAGTATGTTCTCTATTCTTGATTCTGTATCGGACATTTTTGTGAACCTAAACAGAACTTAAGCTATCCGAATTGGATAATTGGAACCGAGGGGTTTAAAATCGTATCCAAAGAAGTGATACTTTAGTGGAAGTTTGTGTTGAGGAACTGTGCTTTATTAGGGTTCAGACAATTTCTAAATTAGAAAACGGAAACGAGCTCATTTGATGTTTAAGGTAAGGTTTAACTGATCCGAAGTCAAAACAGCTAAGTAACACAAACTTTCCTGTAAGGTTTCACATACCGCAGTGTTCCTGTACTGTTTAGTCCCATGTGAAACCTTACTGCTGTATTCACATGTTTTTACAGATTTTTACTTTAAAACACGATCAGTGTGATTGGTTCATTCTACTTGGTTAAACGACATCGCTGAAAAATCGTAAACTTTTAGTGTGCTTAGTACAGACCTACAGATTAAGAAATTTAGGATTCGTGCGACTCCTTGTCGTTGAAAATAACAATGGAGTACCAGTCTTGAATGTGAAATCCTGAAAAGTATATGTATCAATAGACTGAACGGAAAGGAGACGACTTGCCTAGAATAATGCTGAAAAATTCAGCCATGAAAGTAGGCGAGCGTGTAGCCTATATTATGCACTATATTATTCTTTCAATAATTTTGAAAGTTGGGATAGGGTTTTAGTTTTATTTACGTGTCTAATGGTTGAATACAGCAGTAAAGTTTCACATGGACTAAACAGTACAGGAACACTGCGGTTTGTGAAACCTTACAGGAAAGTTTATTTGTGATACTATGTTGTTTTGACTGTGGATCAGTTAAACCTTACCTTAAACATCAAATGAGCTCATTTTTGTTTTCTAATTCGTAATACTTTGATACACTAAGGTTGTTTTCTGTAGTTGCAAATGCACTGAATTTCGCTCGCTTCGCTCTCGATCATTCAGTACGAGTCTTTCTTTTGGAACTTGGTTTGTCTGCAGCAATCCGTCAGCAGCTTTGTCCGTTATTTGTAATACAGGACGGCAAGCCAAATGGACAACGGACATTTTAGCTTTAACACGGAGAGTGGAATGACGTAAAGTTATTATATAAATCAATTTGTAATAAGGATAATGGTTTCTCTCACGTGCGGGTGAATTGTTGCCTGACGAGCATTGTTAGAATTTGTTTAATCTTCAGTCTACGCCTGGCTTTTGTGATTAGCATTGTTGCATAAAAACAATGTTTAAAACAATAAAACTGATCGTTGAGGGTCCGAAATGGCTCCGGAATGGCACGACCAATTGAAATTTCTATTTCTATAAAAGGCACATCTCCGGAAGTAGATCTTTCAAATAGCTAAGAACCAGCTTTCTAGGACAAATGGTTCTGCCTGTAGAGACCATTGTATTAATGTGTCCAAATAAGTCACCATCACATAAGCCAAAAATGAAACTCACGATTCCAGCTCAAACCCAGATCTCCAAAATGACAAATTGGAAATTAATAAAAGTTGGTACACGTGTTCACCAAATCCAACAAAGCTTGTATACTAAATTTCAATGGTAAATATTAAAAAGGCGGCGGAGAAATTAAGCATCGTAATTTCGGCTTAACATGGGAGACCGAGGTCAACCCTTATAGTAAAGGCCCTAATTCTCTAATTTTACCTCACGGTTTTGCAAGTATTTTTTGCCCTGGAAATCGACCATGGGTAAGATGGTTTTATCAGAATCTCTATATACTTATCTACATAATAATTCTGGATGCCGGCTGAATAGAAAAGGTAAAAGGCCCACCAATCACTTTAATCGCTTTTCATTGTTTTCGTGCACATGTTGTGTCTTTGCTACGGTCCCCAACAATTCCTGGTGCACGTTCTAAGGATTGAAAACTGTCGTCCTAACCGTGATTGTCGATGGGTAAAATGAAAGAATCCATGTTTCAGCTAAATGCTTATAGTTTTAAATCAAACTAAGCTGCGTTGTTAATTTCGAGGCTCTTCATCTGCGTTGTCAATTTCGAGGGCAGTAGGCCTCGAAATTAGCAGCTGGAAATGATGCAATGGCTTATTTAATTCGTAGATGAAGGCTTTCAGAGCTGAGCTGAATTGTTTCAAAGTGGACAACAATCACTGCTGAGCACGAGGCTGATCATTGCTATCTTACAAAGTAGTCGTCAATAATCAAACCTTTGTAAGTGAAAACAAAACAATAATGCGGCATTACTTCCTTCCTCTCCCAGAAAAGAAAAATGCCAAAGCAGCAGTGCTAAAGGTTTCAATTGTGTTCTACGAAAGCTTATTTATTTACGTACCAAAGAAAAATTGTTTCATGCAAAGATGGTTTAGCGCTCACATTCTTTAAATGGTGCTTCCTGTGATTTCAGCTTCTGGCTGCGCTGATTGAGTGAGCGAAGCGAAAAATTGGATGAAAGAAACTTAATTCGGTGAAACATGGACATACGCATGAGCAACCAAATCGTACCAGTGTGGCAAACAGTGCATCGAAGAGCAGTCTACACATAATAATTCTGCAAATCTGACGAAAGGAAAGGGAAACCAAATTAAAAGACGCACAACCATCACTTTAATAAAGCGAACTTTCAAATCTCAGTTGAATTGTTGCAAAGTCGACATCAACGAGGCGTCAGAAAACAACTACCGAATAACTATTCACACCAAGCAACCACAGCACGACTAGTTGAAGAATAGCGGACAACAAAAATATTCAAGTATAACCTGTCTTCCCACATGCTTCCTGTAGGTTTGCCTATTTTATACTGTTATATTGTATTATTGTGCTTCAGTTAAGTCGGTCAACGTGCTACGGCTGCAAATCAGGTTTGCGGGAGGAAAATGAAGAACTACAAAAGGCAAATGTTGCTGTTTGTAAGTGTTTTCAATTATGTCCTTTTCAGTCCGTTCAATAGGATCCAAAAATTCAACTCTTATTTGCTTGGGGAAAGGGACAAAAGACGCAAAACTCGCAAAGATGGTCAAAGATCTCGAAAAACAGCTAAAAGAAAAGGAAGAAGGACAATTAGAAAATGAACTTTTTAACAAAAAGGTAGAAGAACTTGAAAGATGTCTCAAACAAAACGAGGACGAAAACAACTTTTTTTAATTGCTTAGTCTCATGCTCTCAGAAGCAAAAACAACTGAGACGCGGGTCCAAGCAAAGACGAAAACATGACCCATTCATAGGTGTAAAGTAAGAAATGAAATCGGTGCGACATTGAAAATTAAATGTGACATTAAGTATGTAAAGATGTCACATACTTAGTATAGATTATGTAGTTTGTAACAGATTTGTACTAAATACAACGAATCTTAGTGGTTTCTATGGTTTTTAAACGATGCATCCTGTGATTTCAGCCACTGGATGCGCTGATTGAGTGAGTGAGGACAACAGAAATTAGCGTTTGTAAGCCAGTGTTCAAGGCTGGGAGTGGGGGGGGGGGGGAAGAGACAGTTCATAAATGTCTACAATTACGTTCTTTTCAGTCCACTCATAGGATCCAACAAGTCAACACTTATTTGTTTTGCAATAGATGAACAATCCGCCTTGCAGTATTAGCTGATGACGGCCACTGGACTCTCCCATTCTACCTGCATGGAAAGCGCAGCCAGGAGAGAGTGGTCGATCAAACTCAATTGACGTCGCATGGTATGACACACATGACACACTCGTACGGCTTACAATAAGGTGTACGGTGGAAGACAGTATTCAAACGTGCTGTATGTACATCGGAACAATTCAGCACGCACGCCGATTGTATAGGTTCAGTCTGTGAACTTATCTCACACTATCCAGAAAAGTGTGTCGGACAAAGTGGGTCTGTAAACTTAATTCATGACCGGCCCCGTGCGTGGCACGGGATTCTCTAGTTTATTTATAACACGTTTAGGTTGGGATGAGATGTACACAGCAAACTCGTGCACACACTAGGGATGGGTCGGTAACAGAAACCGAAACAGAATTTTCGGTTTTTACTGAAAAGCGAAACCAAAACCGATTCGGATATTGTCAGTTTTTTGGTACGGTGTTCGAATCAACGATTGATTTGTTATTTTAATTTTTTTGAATAACTATCATTTTCTACGCAAGCTTCTAGCAAGAACCCTATACATTTTTGGTTCTAGTCATTAAAAAAATTAATAGCAGAGGAAAATGTGCCACAGCTAGACCCTAGGTCTATGAGGCTGCTGAAAGTGAAAGCAGGAACGAGTTAAAAGCTAGTAATACTACTGTTCCAAGAACATATTCCATAGCAATATCTAGTTGGGGTGGAGGGTGGCAAAAACCGAAACCGAAACCGCGGTTTTGTGGGCATGAAAACCGAAACCAGTATCGAAGTCAAAAAATTGAAACCAACCCATCCCTAGCACACACCAAACACATCATTAAACAATGAGGAAATGGCCAATAAAAACGGCTCAAATTAACTAAACAATTAAGATTTGGTAGCAAGAGGGCGAGTGGGTTCATTCTTGGCACAGCAGCAAAGAAAAAGAGCGAGTAGCTGATTATGTGAGCGGACATGCCCTGAAACCATCAGTAACAAACTAAATATTGCGTCAATAATGCTGGCTATTAGAGCCAAGTTGAACCCTTATAAAAAAATTGGCACGACAATGTAATGAAAAAATCATGACTATTCCATGATGAATTGGGGCAGTGACTTGTCATGATTTATTAGTAGATTAGACTTATGCGAACGGTTTGTCTGTCTGTGTGCTCGCGCTTTAGCGTTTTAACGAATTATCGGATGTCTGTCAAATTTTGCACACAGATTCTATGGCACATTTCTAGGTCTAAGTTCGAAAATAGATCAATTCCGTCGGGGAAATAGTCCACTCCATCCACGACCAATGACTGGAAACTATGTAGCCTTCGTCAGCGGCGGACGTCACCATCAACCGACCAATGACTGGCAACTTGATCAATTTTATTCTACAGACCACTGACGTAGGCACTGATCTCATACGTACGAACTGGATAACAAAGTTATATATTCTAATGCCGGCATGCGCGAAATCAACGTAGGCTTGGGCTACTTGTTTGGACAATCTTTCATGACTTTACTGCGTAATACTTTTTACGGGAGGGTGGGGGAAGGAGAAATATTTAAAACAACTACTGTATGACATTTGTTTTTTGTTTTTTGTTGTTATGGGAGAGGAGGGGGACTCAAATTCATAAAACTACTTTTGGGCAATAACTGTGCTATCTCATCCTCATCAGTCGTGCGATATGGCAACGTCGCAGTCGGATAAATGAAATGTGCAAAACGCCGAGACTAAACGGTTTGGAGGCCTCCCGTATCATAAAACTGCCAAACGATGCTGGATATTTTTAATGTTGATTCAGTTCACTAGTGTTCTAATTAAACTTACAGTTAAAAATGAAACCGATTGAAGAATCGTAGTGGGATCGTCTTTAATTGAGAGGTGCGCGCCGCCATGGCATCCGACGCAGTTGATCAAAACATGTATGGGGGGGGATTGAGGCAAAAAAGCTAGAAATGCAAGCGACCACTAGTTTTACGGTTGCATACGCGTCGTGGAACCACGGCCACAAAATCGTTTGCGTGTTAGGATTGTATTCGTAGGAGGGGTATCACACTTGTTAGACAATTAGTGGCCATACCGATCGCTGTATTCGCAAGAGGAAACAAATCGACTCTCACTATAATTGGTTTAATCAGGTTTATTATGATTTGTCATGAAAGATAGTCATGATTTATCACGATCCGCTATCATGATCTGGTATGATGTTCATGATGTGTAAGAGTCATTGCATGCATGATCGTTGTTGCGGGCTTATCATGCTGCACGTGATCGAGAAAGCTTTCACTGACGAACGAGAATAGCGGATCTTTGGCCGTCTGAGTGGACTAGCCCAGTTACGTGACGTGTGTGTCACGTCGACATGACTAGGAAGCTTGTGATGTTAGTACAGAGTGCTAGATATCTCTTGGCATATCATCAGACAACACGGATGTTCGCCGCAGTGTCGTGCATTGGGCGTTACGGGGAACACCTTAATATCAAAGTCTGAAGAACTGCCTCCCTAAGGCACACTTGCAGTTTGTTGCTGAACTGCAGTAAAGATAGTACAAGCAGCCTACTGTATTCTTAAAAGGCTATGAGACGGCCACCATAACCTAGTGTGCAAGCAAGCCAATTGCTTGTGGAAATTGAAGTTGTAAACAGAACATCTTGCTGGTCCCCAGCCAGGCCGGCTTTCTTTTGCTGAAAAAATACTATACCTGTCAATTTTTGTATTATTGTCTCAATGATGCTGTTGTGTGCTTGAGATTTGAATGGCCTCCTTAGTGTCATGGCTACGAGGGCTCGTAATCTCTTTGTCTCTCAATTGCGTCAAAAGGTGACTTGAAAGGGGAGGCAGGGAGAGGCCTTAGGTGTAGTATTTTTTCAGCAAAAGAAACCATTTTTAGCTGGCCTGACTGGGGGCCGGCAAAATGTTCTTTCTTTATGCTGTAAAAAATCCTATAGCTGTCAATTTTTGCATTGACAGGCCGACCTCGTCAAATTAGGCGGTGGGCACCTTTTGAGCGAGTTCGCTGAGGTTCTGAGGCGGTAGTCCTCTGGAAAGTCTTCGTGTGACAGGAAGGGGAAACCTTCTAATCGGTTAGTGAAAGATTTATATATATATTTTTTTTATAAACCTTTAAATTTTAAGAGAAGGAGGTGACAGTTACCTTGATGGATGCTTGTCTTCAGTGTCTGGGCGGGGTACCGATGTGGATCCTCACTTCGTGGGCTTCAGTTTCAACAGGGAAGGAGCGGAATTCGTCGCACTGGGAGAATGCAGAGAGTTCTTTGTGTTGTTTTTTTCCCTTTTTCTTTTTCCCAACGGGTTTTTAAAAAAAAGGGTGGGGGGGGGGGGAGTTCCCCCACTTTTTTTTTTTATTATTTGAGGAGAAGAAAAGCAGAATGAATTTGACTAGCCGACCGAAAGAGAGGCTAAATTTTGAGCCACTGTCCGGAAAGTGAGAGGGGGAGATGAGGAATCAATAAGTTTAAGTGACTTGGCCAAAAAGTTCTGGGTGGGTGGTTTGGGATCTAAAAATTTGCTGGCTAGGGTCCCTATTTACACATAATGGGGAAGAGGATGGGAGCGTAGGCCCATGCAGTAACTTCTTGCTTTAGTTCTGCATAGGACGCAGGGTATGTCCGTGGTGGGAACCATGGAGAGCATGGTCATGTTACAGTGGAGGACGAGAAACTTGTGAGTTGTCGATTTGCCACAATGAGTATGATTGAAGGTCGTGGCAAGCGGCAGATGATTTTATGGCTTTCCGTGCATCGGAAATGTGGGTTTGCTTTTGTTGGAAGAGGGTGTCGGATGTTTGTTGTAGAGATAAAAGTTCGGAGTCAAAGTATTCCAGAGGTTTGGTCGGAAATGTGGTCGGTTTCACCCTCAGGTCAGTTGGAGTTGCCTGAACGGTGGGGTGAATGAAGCGGTTGGGAGGCTTGTAGGAGAGACGTGACTTCTGGAGGTCGTCGATGAGGTGAAGAGACCAAGGGCAGTTGATCGTGGGTGGATTTAGCCCAGTGTGCGGAGTGATTGCTGAGGTTTTCTTAGCTTGGACAGCTTTAAGTAGAACATTGCCAGCTTATTCTTTAAACTGTGCAGCGTTGGTGGTTTTTAAGTCATTCACTTCGGCTTTGAGGTTAGTGATGGAACCGTGCTGACGAAAGAAGGCATCGTGCAGATGAAGAAGATAGGGCTTAACTTTGGCTTGATTTTTCTTGTATTGGTGCCGGGCATGGGTGTTGAGTCGTAGTTTGTGCTTCATGGTGAGGAAAGTTCTTTCGTGGTTGACTTCAATGATGTCTTCATCGTCTAATCCGTGCAGAGAAGAGGAATTTGGTTGTTGTGGTGGGACAACAGGAGCCTCTTCGACAGGATCTTCCTGGATTGGCGTTACTTCCGTGGAAGTGGAAGATGTTGAGTCCAAGTGGAGAGGGGAGGATTCCCAGTTGGAGTTTTGGTGTTGTGGCGAATGTGGAGTGGCCGGAACTTTGTAAGCCTGGGAAATCGGGATGTCGTCAGCGAGGATTACTTCGTGGAAGGGTGAAGAAGGGCTTTCTTCAAGGATCGGAGGCTCTTCTTCCGAAATAGCAGCTGTGGCTGGCTTAGTCATGTGGGAGGGAGGTTCCGTAACAGATGAGCCGATGGTGATTGCACTGTTTGGGATGTCCGTTGGGTTAGAGGATTTTACCCAAGATTGTTGTGAGAGAGGGATGTTGGCCCTGGAACAGGTTGGCGTCTAGCTGGGGGTGGGTGGAGTGGCTGCCATGGTTGAGGCTGGGGAGACAGATGAAGGATGAAGCCTTATGGAGTTTGAAGATGGTTTCCTTGTGGCTGATGGCCTGTCTCTTCCTTGTGGCGGACAACAGCTGTCTAGAGGCTATGGCACGTCATTCTTTATGAGTTATTGTGACGCAAATTGCACATGGGTTTCTGTAGTATTCGCATACACGGTGGTACTGGCATACCGTCATGTGTAGATCTATGCGTTTGGGGTTGAGCAGGCCAGCGCAGTGGCAAGTACCTGGATCGATTAAGGATGGTACATGATCGAAGTAAATGTCTACCTCATCTTCCAAAGGTTTGGGCTTCTTTGTTCTGACCATCGTGGCTGCAAATCCAGAAGGTAGCGCCACTGGGTAATGGTGGCGATGTTGGTCTTGAGTGGTGCAGGAGAGATTTCCATGCAAAGGGGAGCCTGGCCGAGAAATGGGATCGCCGAGGTGAGGCGGTCGGTTCGAGAGGTGGATTAAAGATGTTTGCGATTAGGGTTTCTTTATTTTTTTTAGGTTGCGATACCAGAACCCCAAACGAAGGGTCATTGCTGCTTGTGCAGAGGAAGATGAAAGTGGAAGAGTCGACAGGATCGATGAAGGGTGACAGTGGTAGAGCTGGGCCGTACGAAAATGTAGCGTGACGTTGGAGGTGGTGATGGTCCTTGCGTAAGGGCATTGTTGTTGTTGGATGATCTCAAGCATCATTCCAGTGTGCAGTGGAGAGGTGGAAACATGATGCATTCGAAGGTCAACATTCGACGGAAGGCGGTATCACTGCAGAGGAGCCGGAACACAGTAGTCTGTGTCGGGTATATTGAGCAAAGACCACGTGAGGATCGGTTGAATAGAGTCCCAATGGTAGCTGGTTTCATGGGCCGAAGGCCAACCCGAAGACCGAGGGAGTTGATAGCGCCAGGTGAGACTGGAGAGCCGAGAAGGGAGCTGGTTGGTGTGTATGTGAAGGGCCGACTTGAGTGGTGAGGACCGGGCGAAAGGCCTGCGGAGTCCCCGTGGTCAGCCGCGGGCACAGAACCCAACGAGGGTTACTTCATGGATCGGCGATGGAACGCGAGGCTGAATTGTCAGGTGCATAGTAGTGTGATGCGGGTGCGCAGGAAAAGCAGAACTAGAGCAACTAAGTGCTGATTTGAAAAGGAGAAAACCGGACGAAAGGCCGAGGAAATCCGTGAGTCGCAGGCGGTAGGAAGAGCGGATCAGAGAGTCGAGTGCAGAGTGGGTTTCAAAGAGCTGGAATCGGACGAAAGGCTGGTGGATCCCAGAAGTGAAGAGCAGGTAAGGAACCTGTGGGTCCACAGAGGGGTGGTTGCTTACAGCTGATAAAAGACTTGGTGGCAATCGCCGGGCTGAAGGCAGGAAGGGGATCTGGTAGTGAGAGCCAGGAAACTGAAGGAGAACATCTGGCTGAATGGGACCAGCGAAGGGCCGTCTTCGGCAGGCGATGGTTAACCGAAAGGCAAAAAATTGTGTTATTGGAAGGTGGAACGATCACGGAAAAACGGGAAGGGAGCCACGTTGTCTTCGTATCTGATGATGGGTCAGCAGAAGGTGCGAAGGGCGACCGAAAGGCAGGGGTGGAACACCGACTGTCAAACGGAAGGTGGATCGGACCCGGGAGGCACGGGAAGGGAGCCACGTTGTTTACAGTTCCAACGAAGGTTGGCCACAGAAATGAAGAGCAACAGAAGGGCATGGGTGAAACACCGACTGCCGAATAAGAAGGTGGATCGAGCCTGGTAGAGCACGTGAAGGGAGCCACGTTGTTTTCAGTTCCAACGAAGGTTGGCCACAGAAATGAAGAGCGACAGAAGGGCACGGGTGAAACACCGACTGCCGAATAGGAAGGTGGATCGAGCCTGGTAGAGCACGGGAAGGGAGCCACGTTGTTTTCAGTTCCAACGAAGGTTAGCCACAGGAATGAAGAGCGACCCAAAGGCACTGGTGAAACACCGACTGCCAATTTAGAAGGTGGATCGGACCCGGGAGGGCACGGGAACGGAGCCACGTTGATTTTAGTTCCAACGAAGGGTAGGCTTCGTGAACGAAGGGCGACTGCAAAGCAGGGGTGAACATTGGCTTTCCAACGGAAGGTGGAGCGGACCCGGGAAAACACGGGAAGGGAGCCACATTGATTGTAGATCCAATGAAGGGAAGCCACAGAAATGAAGAGCGACCGAAAGGCACAGATGAAACACCGACTGCCAAATTGGAAGGTGGTTCGGAGCCAGGAGAGCACGGGAAGCGAGCCACATTGATTTCAGATCCAGAGAAGAGGTGGCCAGTTGGTGCGAAAGGCCGCGCAGACCGACGTAAAGAGTTGACAGAGGTGGAACGGACCCGAGAAAACACAGGAAGGGAGCCACGATGTTTTCGGACGAGGGCTAAGAACCTGACCGAATCGCCCAATCGCTCTGACTAGCTGTGTCTGTAAACTTATGGAACGGATGGTCAGTGAGTGGTTGGTGTGGGTGTTGGAATCACGGGGATTCTTATCTGTGTCCCAGTGTGGCTTTCGACGGTTTCGGTCAACTATCGATCATCTAGTTGCCCTTGAATCAGATGTGAGGGAGGCTTTTCGCCTGCGTCATCATCTGGTTCAGGTTTTCTTTGACTTGGAGAAGGCGTATGATACGACGTGGCGTTATGGGATTCTCCGTAATCTCTATAACTATGGCTTGAGGGGACAGATGCCACTGTTGCTTTCTGCTTACCTCTCAGGCCGTTCTTTTCGCGTTCGTGTCGGGGCGACTCTTTCCCGCCCGTTTGTCTTGGAGAATGGTGTGCCTCAAGGGGGTGTTCTTAGTGTCGTCTTGTTTGCTATAGGGATCAACCCCATTGCTCAGCAAGCTGCTGTTCCCCAGTCCTTGTTTGTCGATGACTTCGGCCTGCGCTTTCGGGCAGCTCGCATGCAGACCTGCGAGCGGCAGCTACAGCTGGCAATTAATAAAGTCCAGACCTGGGCGGTAAGTAATGGTTTCCGGTTTTCTCCGGACAAGACTGTGTGCATCCACTTTTGCCGCCAACGAACACTGCACCCGGATCCTTGCCTGTACTTGGGACAGGCACAAATTCCTGTGGTCCCACAGGCACGTTTCCTGGGTCTGGTGTTCGATTCCAGGTTGTCTTGGCTTCCACACTTACGCCAGCTTAAAGACAAGGCTTTGCGGGCGCTTAACATCTTGCGGGTCCTGTCGGGCACTTCATGGGGTGCCGATCGCGCTGCCATGTTGCGCCTCTACCGAGCCCTTGTCCGCAGCAAACTTGATTATGCGTGTATGGTCTATGATTCGGCTAGTGACTCCACTCTCCAGATGTTGGACACAGTGCATCACAGTGGCCTGCGTGTGGCGACTGGGGCTTTTCGAACTTCTCCAGTGGTCAGCCTCTATGCTGAGGCCTCGGAGCCACCTTTGGCCATTCGTCGGCGACAGCTTGCCATTCAGTATGCTGTGCGTTTGCGTGCTGTGCAATCCAGTCCTGCTTGGTCCATGGTTTTTGGGCCAGACTTGCGAGTCGGTAGACGCAGGGTAGGTAAGGGTGATTTCCGCGATAGGCTCCAGCAGTCCTGTCAGGAGATAGCCTTTGAAATGCCCTGCGTCTTGAGGCTTGGGAGAATGCCAGTTGCCCCTTGGCTTGTCCCCGGTGGCAGTTTCATTTTTGCTCTGGCGTCCCTCCCGAAGGGTTCCACTCTACCAGCAAGGTACTTACAGGAGTTCCGGCGGCTGAGTTCTCAGTACGCCGGTTATCAGCGCCTGTTTACTGATGGGTCGAAGTCCGACGTTGGCGTGGCGTGTGCTTGTGTGTGTAAGGGTGTAACGGTTGCCCATCGCCTTCCATCAGGCTATTCTGTGTTCTCTGCAGAGCTTTTGGCTCTTGGTTTGGCGGTGGAATGGATCCTTGACCTTCAGGGCACGCATTTCATTGTCTTTAGTGATTCCATGAGTGCCCTGGAGTCCTTGGCGAATTACAATCCTCGGAACCCCTTGACACAACGTGTCCAAGCTTTGCTTTCCCGCTTGCCTGGCCAGCGGAAAACCGTGCTTTTCTGCTGGATCCCGGGCCATGTTGGGATAGCAGGGAATGAACAAGCTGATTCTGCTGCGAAAGGGGCCCTTTCTGGCCCTCTCGGTAGGGATCTCAGCGTTGTTCCCTCAGATGCCTTTCCAACTCTGCGTCTGAGGTTACACGCTTTTTGGCAAACCTTGTGGGACAGACAGGACGGTAATAAGTTACGGGCCATTAAAGGCACTGTCGAGGAGTGGCACTCGGCGTGTCGCCGCAGTCGCCGTGAGGCGGTTGTGTTGGCCCGTTTGCGAATTAGTCACACCCGACTTACTCACTGTTTCCTTTTGCTGGGGGTTGACCCTCCTGAATGTTCTTGGTGTCGACGGCCACTTACGGTCCGGCACTTACTTGTTGATTGTCCCCATCTTGATGGTGTTCGTCGTCGGTTCCATCTTCCGCATGACATTGCGCGTCAGTTGGGCGATAAGTCTGTCCTCCTGTCCGGTGTTTTTCGATTTTTGCAGGAGGTACAGATGTATGACAAGGTTTAGATTAGGGGTTTGAATAACGTCTCTGTAATGTGTGGTGCAGTGGCAACCCGGACCACTGCACTGTGACTGAGGTTGGCGCTAATGACCAAGTTGTCGACGCGCCATTAAGCCTCAATTCCCCCCCCCCCCTGACCGAACGAGCGGCCGCCTGATGCGGCAGCTTGACACAAAGAGATGACGAACCCTCGTAGCCACCGCTCTTAGGGGACACTGAGGAGACCATTCAAATCTCAAGCTCAAAACAGCATCATTGAGACTTAATGCACAAATTGACAGGTATAGGGTTTTTTTACAGCATAAAGAAAATCAATTTTTACTTATCTTCACACACTCAACTTTAGTTGTAGGATAAATATTATTTATTTAAGCTCTTATGCTCAAAAACTTAATTAATGAAACTTCCAAAACTCACCACCTGCTCATTACCCAATATTAGGGAGAGGTCGTCCCAGACTCAGCTTTTGCGCTGACCAGGCTTCACTTTTATCTTTTTAACTTTTACTGCTCCGGCTTGCTTTTCTTAAAAATGGGAAACCATTTAAGTGCATCTTGTGACTTGTAGCTTATGCTGTAATATATTTTAATTGCCGACGAAAATTTTCATTACCTATTATTTAATTGGTAGTGTCCCCTTTTTTGGAGCTCTTATCGTAGCTGTAGTTTTGCCACGCTCCCAGTCGAAGCCAGAGAGGGTTAATTTTGCTAGGTAATTCCAATCGGAAATTCCTAGGATCTTTTACATGCCACAATCAACATGAGCACGAGGCATCACAGGGCCCTTCCCTTTCAAAAATACCAGGGGTGGCTGAGGTCAGGAACGACCCAGGGACCTCTTGCACATGAAATGGTCATGCTAACCATTCGGCTGCCTTGCCCCATCTCTTATCCCTAGCAGTGAAAGCTATCTTCCCTGCCGTACTCGTAGCTCCCTTTAACTGCGCATGCACGGGCCTGCTATATAAGCGCTCGGATCGGAGTCCATCTCATGTCTCTTCCTAGGGCAGCTACGCGTGCAGTTGTCCTGAGCTCTTCCCTGTGTGTTCTCCAGCGTTCCGGATCACCTTGCACCAACGGCCTGCGTTGATTCTATTGTGTGGATTCTTCACTGCCTCCCTTCGGACCAACGATTCTTCTGGTGCCTCGGGGGGAACTCATTGGTTCTTCGATCTGATTCCTCGTCCACCCGGCGGACTGTGCTTCCGATCTGCACCTCCTTCTACCTTCACAGTTTCGCTCTGCTTACCGGTCCGCTTCCACTCCTGTGCCTTGAGCACCACGGCCTCTTGACTCCTCCCAAGCAGTTACCTTTCGCTGGTCTGACCGACCGGTCCTCTCTAAACCTGTTCAGGTTTCCTCTTTCAGCTGCAGTTCCCTCCGGTACTGCGGGCTCCAGCCTTTCTACGACAATTTCTTGGGAACACGGTTCGACTTTGCACGACGACTCTGCATCAGCCACCTGGTCTCCCCTCTGTGTTGTGACAAAGGCGGCCGTTCTCTCCTCAATCCGGCCAAGGTCGTCGTCCAGTTCAATTGCAAATTGCAGCAGAGCCTTCCTGACCGGTGGTGTAGTCGTGCAGGAGCGCACAGGAGCGGCGCTCCCTCACTTTTTTCCAGGAGGAGCGCTGCGCCTTCACTTTTTTTTTCTGGTGGCCGGCCTCTGCCATTCCTTCTCAAACAGAGGCACGTTCGTATTTTTTTTCAGCGCCGCAACATCTGTATTGTTGTTGGCGCCACTGTCAGTCTTCAACAATTCATAAGGACGTGTTCTCTAAGAGTCTGTGTAGTTACACATTACCTTAGCTTCCTGCTTTGCTTACTGTAATGAACGAAGTGAATGTATTGCTCTAAGCTATAATCAATCAGAAATATGTGAGGATGAGCCCGGCCACCACCGCTGTCCACAAACAAATCCAACTAGACGTTCGATGAAAGTATTTGTTTTTTCCAAAATTTTGGTCATTACGCGCTATAGGTACTATGGACAGCTTGTACAAACGAATTCTTAAAAGAAACAAGCGGCTACAGCGACTGCCTAGTCGCACCGGTCTTCTGTACAGTTCCTCCACTTCCAATGTTGAGGCGCACACCTCTATCATGCACTACAACAGCTATCTGTATTATACTAATCTAAAAGCAGTAGCCATCACAATTGTCGATTAAAAATGTGTGTGTGTGTGTGTGTGTGTAACGATGTTTTAATTTGCCATGTGATTTAACTAACTTCTCACACTGAATCTAACGTTGTAAACAATGGTCGTCAATAGCTGATACTGTTGCGAAGTTGAAAAAAAGCAACAGACGGACGGACGGACGGACAAAGTCGTTGCAATAGTCTTCTCAGACGGTACAGCTGTAGAGAATACAAAATGGATATAATTGGTGGCGGGCGGAGGTAAGAATAAGTTACACATTTTTTGGTGGGGGCAATGCAACAGTACCTTCCTAAAGCACCGAACAGACCGAACCTAACGCACCACTGTTGGTGACAGTTCAGCTCATTCCCTAGTAAACCCGTGTTGATGTGGCTTGCTTACGTCTACCAGCTATAAATCTGTTTACGGTACCTAGCGCATGCTCAAAAACTCTACCACTGGCAATCACCCGAAACCACCTCCCCGAGATGGTGTGCATTGCTCGCGCCTGTTTTCTTCCATTAGCGTAGCCTGGTCCAGTCAATTAGCCACGTCTGGTCACGTTAAAGGTATGACGTAACGAGTGCTCTGTTGAGCTTGTTGATTTTGGTGAGCTGTGATTGCAATTTCGGAAGGTACTAAACTGCTGACGCAACGTTACTG